>JACXGI010000337.1:118837-149730 GCA_016801175.1 Esox masquinongy
CTGGGGGTTAAGGAAAATAGTATTTTGAATGGGAATCATTTTTGGGGGGGTTTTAACATGGTTTTTTGGGTATGGGTTCTCATGATTTGGAAAAGGGTGGTTAAAACATTGGAAAGAAAAGAAAGGAATCCTAGGCAAATGTTTCGTAAAAAACTGCAAATGCTTCGTAAAAAAAATTCATCACCATACTGCCAAGCACCACTAATGGTTGACAATCTTGTGACAGCTTCCTGTTGATGTTTTCACTAAACAGGGGAAACTGGAACAATTCAAATATCTAAACATCTCTCTCTCTGGATAGCTGAAGGCCTATACAGCCTTGAGGCTTATTACAAGCTCCTCTTTGCAGGATGCAGACATGCTTTTTTCCACAATAGTTTGGTATATTTCTGCAAAACCTAGTTGATAATAATTGCTTGGGCACATTCTGTCAATGTAAACCTAATGCAGGTTTGGCTCTATCCAGGGGCGGACTTACCCATTAGGCAAAGTAGGCAACCGCCTGGGGCCCCTAGCTGCCAGGGGCCCCTTGAAAGACTCCATAAAAATATTATATGTTCAATAATAACTATAATAATAAAATATAAATCGATTAGAAGTCATAACCTCACCAAAAGTATCAACAAAAATACCAACAGAGCATTTATTCTATCTGTGTCAACGCAGGCTTCCCCTCCTACTCCATACTACTGTGGACTATTCCATCGCAGCACCCCCACTGTGCAGCTATGAGCAAAGCACGTCAAATCAGTAGGTTAATGTTTCAGAGAAAGTAGAAGAGTGAATGCGAAATATAAGTGAACAAAATGAAATGCAATTACCCGAACGGAGCACAAATGAGAAAGAAAAAAGAGGAGAGTAAAAAAGTAGTTTCCAGATTTTAGCATGTGTGACACACCTCCCGTAGCATCTCCGGACCCGGGCACAGATGAACAACATTATGACAAAGTTGATAGCGATGTTAAAATGGCACAACTCAATGATGATAGTAATAGCAATGTTGAAACTGCCTTTCTCCACTCCCTGAAGATAATAATGTAAGTGACTATCTCTCCCGTCAACATGACTTTACTACTCTAGGTGATCACCCAGCGCTCTGGCCAAAACCACTGTCAGATAAAGAGCGCTGCTCGCTAGTCAGGGAAAGGCCAGTTTCCCTGTTAAGTTAAGGATAGAATTTTCCCAAAAAATACTTCTTTAAATAACCACTACTCGATTCAGATGAAAAAGGGAGACAAAATACTTCGAAAGTGTCTGGTATACAGTAAAAGTAAAGATTGCGTGGTGTGCTTTTGTTGCCGCCTTTTTGGAAACAGGGAAAATAAGCCGTTAAGTGGAGAAGGTTTTAATAACTGGAAAAATCTTTCATTCATGTTAAGGCAACATGAAAGGTCAAATGAACACACCATTAACAAATCGCAGCTGGCACAATTTATTGGAGCGGTTAAACACCGATACAACTATAGACAAAATCAACCAGGAGTCAATGTTTCTTGAAGTAAACCACTGGAAGGAGGTTCTACGCTGGTTAATTGCAATTGTCAGCTATTTGGCAGAATGGAACATCGCTTTTCACGGTCATTCAGACAAATAGTTTGAACCAAGGAATGGAAATTTCCTTGGGCAAATTGAATTGATGGCTCAGTTTGACCCAGTTGTGCAGGAACAACTGAGGAGAATTCAAGCAAAAGAATTAAGTGATACCTACCTCAGCAAGCACATTCAAGAGCTTATAACACTTTTGGCCAAAAGCACAATTGCTGCCATTGTAGAGAGTGTAAAAAAAGCACAATATTACTCTGTTATCATGGACTGCACTCCAGATCTGAGTCACTAGGAGCAGCTGTCAGTGGTGCTAGGAGTTGTTAATAGTGAGAGCTTCAAAGGTGTGTCCATCTCAGAGCATTTTGTTTGGGGACTAAGCTATTGTTTTTTCGGTTTTCACTACTTTTACATTTGGGCATATAAACAATATGTAATGTTTATGGATCATCATGTATTTGGCATCAAATGATTCTAAATAACCTCAGCTAATATAACCATGCATGTTAATGTACTTATAAGGTAGTATTTGAGTGAAAATGCACAATAAAGTAAATCAGATTTTTTCTATATACCATTGAATTCTAACCACAACATAACCATGTGGAACATTTTTTCAATTACAAATGTTCTTTGCAAACACTTTTTCTTACATAAATATGCATTGTTTCACAGTAAATGTGAAAAGAACAATGAAATAATTCACCTTTTGTGCAAGCAGTCCAGTATGTTTTGACACCCATGATTATTTTTCTATTTATCATTGAATTCAGACCACACAACCATGTGGAACAGTTCTCCCATTCCAAATATACTTTTCAAACCCTTTTTCTTACACAAATATGCATTGTATCAGAAGCCACCAGCCATCTACCTACACAGTAAAATAAAATAAAAAGGACATGAGACAATACAGGCAGATAGAGAAAGACAGAAGCCACCAGCCATCCACCTACACAGTAAAATTAAAGAAAAAGGACATGAGACAACACAGGCAGAGAGAGAAAGACAGAAGCCACCAGCATTACACATACACAGTAAAGTATAAAAAAGAATGAGACTAAAAGAGAAGCAGAGAGAAAAATATAGAAGATAAACAGCATATTTATAGTAGATTGTATGTTTCATTGAATTGTGTTTGCATTATTAATCTGTTAACCTCTTCTCTTCCAGAATAGAAGACAGAATAGAAACACTATGTCTAGTCAGCAGATCATGGAACCTCAAGGTAAATACTTACAACCACAAAAAACATGAACATTTACTCTTTATTATGTTTTTATTGACTAAATAATTTACAGTGATGATGGTGGCACCTTCAATATGTTGTCTTTGTCAAAGAAGCACATATTTATTTTCTTGCAGAATAATGACACCCTGGACATCTTCACAGAAGTTCTGTGTAGCAGTGGAGGCCCGGTGAGAAGACATCTAGCGGGTAGGTCTGGTTGTTTTGATTATACGGATTGAAAAGCATGAGAATAGTATAAGGGGGCCCCATACCTGTCTTCGCCTGGGGCCCCCAAATCACTAAATCCGCCCCTGGCTCTATCATATAATCCAACTGTAGCATAAAGACTGGCACTTTAGTCAAGGTTAAATACATCTTTTGTGCCATAGAAATAACATGAATACTCACCTGTAAATGAAAAACTATTAATCAGATTAATCATTTTGATACATGTTAACTAAATAGCCTAAATTTTAACCAATTATTATGGGCTTCTGTTTATTACATTGCCTATGCAGTAAGGGTCGTCAGTATATATACAGTTGTGCTCATAGGTTTGCATACCCTGGCAGAAATTGTGAAATTTTGGCATTGATTTTGAAAATATGACTGATCATGCAAAAATTGTCTTTTATTTAAGGATAGGGATCATATGAAAACATTTATTATCACATAGTTGTTTGGCTCCTTTTTAAATCATAATGATAACAGAAATCACCCAAATGGCCCTGATCAAAAGTTTACATACCCTTGAATGTTTGGCCAGACACACAAGGTGACACCCACAGGTGAAAACTTATTTGGAAAGGAAAGAAAAAGGTGCAGTGGTCTCAATTTTTTCCAGACCTGTATATTATCAATTCTCCAAGGTTATGCAAACTTTTGAGCACAACTGTATATTATCTGCCAAGACATTAGCTCATGTTATTGTAGTGACATCTTTCAGCTTGCACACAAGAAACCGGTGAATCTTACGGTGTATCTACAGTACACTGTATGCGTCACGTTGCATTGCCATCAGCGTCGCGTCAACCTGACGTTTTACCTGCTACATCAAACTCTTTTTTTTTTAATAGGAGAAGAGCAGGTGAGTCAATACACCCAATCCGCCCCCCAAAATCAATCTATTTCTTATTATTTGAATTCACAAGACAAAATGAACACACCCGTCGGCCGTCAAAAATTGAACCTCTCAGTGTTTTGTGAAGTCTGGACGCTGCCACTGGAAGTGATGGGGCATTCCTAAACGGTGACGGCTAAACCGTTTAAGAATCGTTTCGGCTGACTGCTCGAATGCCCCCTTTGAAATCAATGACTGCTGCTACACTACTCGCGTTGCGTCACGTCCAATGGCAGCGTCCAAGACGAAATAGGTAAATCCTTGCTCGTCAAAATATTGTCATTAAGTAGCTACATGATGCCAGTTAACATAAACTTACTTTCATCTGTTTCATTTACAATAAAGGGAGTGTTTGTTTATGTATTTCCAGATTAGGCCTACAGTATTTCCACCAGTTCTAAAAACATTAAATTCTTCAAGCACTTAATTTGTACATATGTATTGTTATTTTAGTCAGTTAAGAAACTACCCTAAAACAACATTATATTTAATAAAACATACACCTATCCTTTGACACTTGGAAGAATAATTAATTTTTTAAGTGTTCCCAAACAGGAAAGGTTCCATTTTCGAGGCAGGCTACTCCGTTAAGATTTGGATTGCGCATTCCATGTGCCTGACGTGTGTCATTCCGCACGTCACACTGAATGACACACATCAGGCACATAGACTGCATGGACCGATGGGTAAAACGGGCACATGTTGAATTTCAGGGGAAGGCGGCAGAGGCTCAAGCCCCCCTGGGGTCTATCTGTGCATGTGCCTGGGTGCTGCAGCCCCCCTGACGAGATTCTGTCTGCCACAGATGTGTGCAGGTAGTCTGATTGTTGGTCAGCCAGACACGCATCACTTCGGCCTACTGACACACGTCACCCGTGTGTTCAATATGGAGCCAGAGGTGGGACAATTGAAACTAAGTTTGGCCACAAAATGAAACAGGCTTTAAAATGAAATGGTATAAAATCATTTTTGAAATATTTGCTGGCCTATTGCATACAAAGACTTCTAATCATGCTTCTAAGCCTTTTTTCTGATGTTCACATTCAGAAGCCTTTGTAAACCAACACAGGCCCAGTTTCCTTCAGTTCTGTTGGTGCGTCAATATTAACTCCACTGTTTTGTCAAGTTGTGAAAGTTACAGCAGGGGACGCAAGAAATCTTAGCTTATTCTCTGGGCTTTGTGTTTGTAAAAAGTAGGAATTTAACACAATCTACAACTGATTCAAATCCACTAGAATAAACACTATATACAAAGGAAAGCAAGCGCACCGTCATTAACATACATACATTAGGGTCGGCCCAATAACCACGCCTTGAGGAACAGCCATGGATAAAGCCGGAGCCGTAGACAGCTGGCCCTCAGATGTGACACATTGTACATGGTCACATCCATATGATTTACACCGCTGGTTTGCCAATTAGCCAATCTGTGCTTCTCAGCGAGTTCAAAGTATATGAATGCATCAAACTGTTTTCGGGGCTTCACAACTGGTTACTTACCGCCAGACAATTATGAATTGCGTCATTATAATTACATATTCATTTCCAATGCGAGACTGAGGTACCAACAACCTTTTGTGATTCCGCCACTGCTGTCCTGCCCCTCCCAACTGCCAACCCACTGTTTGTGTTTGTCCAGCCCCTCTGCTCTTTTTCCGATGTTACACAGGAAGAAGTGGAGGACGTCATCAAAAACATGAAGCTATCCACCTGTGCCCTGGACCCTTTCCCTTCAGCGTTGCTGAAGGCCAACATATCTGCCGTCTCTCCTTTCATTACCAAGATCATTAACCATTCTCTCCTGGTCGGCCATATTCCATCAGCATTAAAAACTGCTGTCATCTGACCTCTCCTGAAAAAACCCACTCTGGATACAGAAGTTCTCTCCAACTACAGGCCCATTTCCAATCTTCCATTCCTATCAAAAGTTCTGGAAAAAACAGTTGCGGCACAACTTCACAATCACCTCAAACACAATAACATGTTTGAAAAGTTGCAGTCTGGTTTCCGCCCTGGTCATAGCACAGAAACAGCCTTGGTTAGGGTCACCAACGATCTCCTGATGGTAGCAGATACTGGTTCTCCATCTCTACTCATCCTCCTGAACTTAACAGCTGCTTTTGATACAGTTGACCACAACATCCTCCTCCACCGCCTGCAATACACCATTGGACTCTCAGAAAATGTTCATAAATGGTTTATCTCATACCTTACCGGCAGAACCTAGCACATCGCCCGGGGCTAAGCCAAATCACACACCCACAACGTCACCTATGGCGTTCCTCTGGGCTCTCTGCTGGGCCCCACCCTTTTCTCCATCTACATGCTCCCCCTTGGCAAAGTCATTAGCAGACATGGTATATCATTCCATTGTTATGCTGATGACACACAGCTCTACCTTAGGACAACCCCCTCCTTTTCTGCTTCTCTGCCAACATCTACACTGACCACCTGCTTGGAGGAGATAGTGGCGTGGAAGAAGCTCAACTTCCTTCAGCTAAACAGTTCAAAAACAGAAGCCATCTTAGTTGGCACATTACATCAGATCCGCCTTTCCACCATCACCGATATCACTTTCTCTGGCCAATGCATCTCCCTTTCCACATCTGTCACCAACTTGGGTGTTAAAATGGACCCTCAACTCACCTTCGACACCCACATCAGACAGCTCTGTAAGACATCATTCTACCACCTCAAGAACATCGCCAAACTCCGTCCAACACTCACCCTGGCAGATGCAGAGAAGCTCGTCCACGCCTTTATCTGGTCCAGGCTGGACTACTGTAATGCACTCCTCATCGGGGATCTCTGGCAAGAGCATCCAGAAACTACAATACATCCAGAACAGCGCTGCCTGGATCTTGATGAGGGTGCGCAAGCATGATCACATCACCCCCATCCTGAAATCTCTTCACTGGCTCCCTGTCCCACTAAGAATTGAATATAAGGTCTCCCTCCTTACCCACCAGTGCCTTTACGGACATGCCCCCCTTTACCTACAGGAACTCCTCACCCCCCAGACTTCCTCACGTACCCTCCGATCTGCAACCACAAACACCCTCCAAACCCCCAGAACCAAGCTCTGCAGCATGGGTGATAGGGCTTTTTCTGTCGCTCCGAGGCTGTGAAATGCCCTCCCTGACCACCTGAGGGCTCCTCAGACTACAGATGTTTTTAAAAGAGACCTAAAAACTTATCTTTTAAAAAAAGCCTTTTATTAAATTTATGGCCCTTGATTTTTTTTTTTTATCATTATATGCTCTGTAGCACTTTGAGATTGATAAAATGTAAAGTGCAATATAAATAAAATGTATTATTACTATTATTATTACCGTTAACATGTTAAGACAACGGTCTGCACTTTCAACAGACAATCTACAATAAAACACAGTATGACGCTTACAACATGATCATCGGTACTGTATTGTAAAAAAAGCCATTATTTTGAATATAAATAAATATTTAATTAATATATTTTGCTTACAGAGTAGAAGGCATACAGTATAACCACAGAACACATATGACTATTTACTTCCTGTTAAATAACAAAGAGCAAGAGAGAGGGAGAGAGAGAGGTATTTGGATGCCTGCTGTTGACTTGTGTAAACTTCAACAGTTTCTATCTTTTCTATAATTTATAATTTTCCTCTCAGACCTGTTTTGATTTGTTTCAGATAGCCTAGTTTTTTGTACATGGTGATTAGGTTTTTAGACGGTTGAAAGCTGAGAGATCTGTGAGAAAAGTTGTGAAAATGAACAGAGTTGGTATAAATGGCAGGATCGTTTTACTCATGATAATTTTAACTACTGTGGAAGGTACAGGTAAGGTACCTATTTTTTTCTCAATATTATCTATGTAAAAGTATTTTGAAGTGTATGTAGAATTATATTTTCACCTAGTTTTTTCTCAATATTTACCCTTTGATTATTACTCTGATTTGAACATAAATGTACTTTTTATTTTCAGACTCAAAACATGTGGAAAATACAATAAGTATCAAATTCTTATTTTAAAATATATTTTGAGAACATGGTGTACATGTATTTTATTAATGCAATATTATAAAAGCAAATTATTTAAATGTAAAAATGTAAAAATTTAAATGTAAAAGTGTTACGGTTTGTGGTGTTAGGCAAAAGCTTATTGCCTACACATTATAATATCTATTAATACTCCTTACAGAATGTTTGTAGATGAGGATGAACTAATGTAAGCATTCCTTGTGTTTTCTCTATTTAGGATCTGTGTCATTTTGGAGGGACACAGTCACATTGTACTGTCCCTTTGATGGAGAGGGATGGTATAAAGACAAGGTGGTAGTGGATACCTCTATGGATTCTGTTAAAGTGATGGAAAATGACAAAATTTCATTAAAGTACGAGGAAAACAAGAAACAAGATTTCAGTTGTAAATATAAGGACAGTGAAAATAAAGAAAGTTATTTTCATTTTATTTTTAAAGGAAAGGGTGAGTAAATATGTCATAAATAATCTCTTTATTTAACAAATTTGCATATACACCTTTCAATTTCATCCTATCTTAATGCACATTATGTTTAGTATAATTACTGTGTAAGGAGCCCTAGATTTAGCACACATCCTCTCTGTATCACAAATACTACTCCTTACTGAACATTGACAAACACTACTCCTTACTGAATATTAACAAACACTTCTCCTTACTGGATATTAACAAACATTACTCCTTACTGGATATTAACAAACATTACTCCTTACTGGATATTGACAAACACCACTCCTTCCTAAACATTAACTAACACTACTCTTTACTAAACATTAACTAACACTACTCCTTCCTAAACATTTACAAACATTACTTCTTACTTAACATTATTGAACACTACTACTTACTGGACATTAACAACTACCACTCCTTTTCCTAACCTCTTTCCTTCATCCCCCATGATCTACTTTTTTAATCCACATTTTCCAATCCATAACAATGTCTGTGTTAATCTCTGTGTGCAGGTTGTGAGAACTGCTTTGAGTTGGATGCATCTCTAGTTGCCATGTTGATTGTTGGGGACCTGCTTTTGACTGGAGGTGTCATCCTGATTGTGTACCTCTGGGCTCAGAAGAAGTCTGGACCTGCTGCACCCCAAAAACGTATGTTCCCTCATTATGGCGCGGGAAGCAGCATAGCGGTTAAAGCTTCTGATTGGCAATCAGTAGGTTACTAGTTTAAATCCCTGAGAACACGGTGTGCTAAAAAATCTGTCACTCTTTCCTTGGGCTAGACAGTTCACCCTAACTCCTCTTGTAAATCACTCTGGATGAGAGCATCTACTAAATGACAAAAATTTATTCACCCACCAACAGAGCCACAGGAAAGCTCTTGACATATTACGTTCAAGCTTTTCCCACAACCAAGTCGGCTCAACAGCAAATCATTTAAAGATCATTAATCCGCATGTCCGACACTGGTTGTTTGTTTAGTATTGTGAATGGTTTATTTATTTCCCCCGTAGCGACTTCACAATCAGGAGGTCGTGCTCCAGCTGTGCCACATCCTGACTATGAGGTACAGTTTCCCACTCGACGTCTTTATCCGTCCCTGTCTACGTCATTATCTCTCCCAGTCTACGTCATTATCTCTCCCCGTCTACATCTTTATCTCTCCCAGTCTACATCTTTATTTCTCCCTGTTTATGTCATTATTGCTCCCGGTCAACATCTTTATTTCTCCCTGCCTATGTCATTATCTCTCCCAGTCTACGTCTTTATCCGGTCCTATCTACGTCTTTATCCGTCCCTGTCTACGTCTTTATCCGGTCCTGTCTACGTCTTTATCCGTCCCTGTCTACGTCTTTATCCGGTCCTGTCTACGTCTTTATCCGTCCCTGTCTATGTCTTTATCCGTCCCTGTCTACGTCTTTATCCGTCCCTGTCTACGTCTTTATCCGTTCCTGTATGTCTTTATCCGTCCCTGTCTACGTCTTTATCCGTCCCTGTCTACGTCTTTATCCGTTCCTGTATGTCTTTATCCGTCCCTGCCAAAAGTCATGTCCCAACATGCCAAAAGTCATGTCCCTATATGTGTGCCAAATGGCATCCCTTTTAGTATTTGGCATGTTGCGTCTTGACAGAGGTTGCAACCTGTTGTAATGGTTTTGGGATAAGCAGGACCCAAGCGTGGACTCGAAGTACAACAAAAGGTTTTTGAATGAGGGAACGGAAGGCGAGTAAAAATAAGAAAACTACAAGACAACGGCAGGCAGGCAAAAACCCGGACGGGTAACAGGCACATACACAAAAGACTCACACAACGCAATGACTGACAAAGGGCTAACAGAAGAGGGCAAACTAAATAGGGAGCTAACGAGGACTAAACAGGTGAAAACAATCAGAACAAAAAGGATAGGCTATGTTAAGGAATAAGAGCAAAAACAAAACTGAACAAAACAGAACCTTACACCTGTACCAAATGTTGTTAATATGAGAGTATCCTAGATTGATTCATATGCATTATGTGTCAGACCCATAGCAGACATTTTGTTTTAGGTAATAATCGGAAAAAGAAGGCATTCGGCGATATTTGTTGGAGCCAAATCACCTTTCGCCTACATGGGTCATTCTGTAACAGAGTTGTAGTGTTTAAGTGTATTTAACCAACGTGTAAATGGGGAAGAACTCATCACGTTGGACCTCATGGGTTCCTGAGGTAAACTGGTTGAGCGCTGTGCCTTGCAGAGTTAGCATTTCCCATCAGTGTAGCATGTTGTATGTAATGTACATATGGCCAATCTAGTCATGGGGACTAACAAATAAATCAGTCTTGTTTTCCTCCTCAACAGCCCCTTAGACCTGGAAACCGCAGCAAAGATATCTATGCTACCCACAGGAATGGGTAGGATGTCCCCTGACCAGACCACAGCTGTCCACCAGGAGCAGCAGACAGTAGCTCACATAGCTGAGTATGTTCTACTGGTTGTCATTTCATCTTGAGTTGAATACTGATCAATGTTAAGGGGATTCGTACAGTGCATGAAGGCCACTTTGTTTCCAAATACTCACTGTCCAATGAAATCATAGAATCCACAAGCAAGGATGTGTCGACAAATCTTATTGCAGAAGTCCTCATAGGTGGACTTTGTTGTATTTTATTAAAAGAAGGAATTGGAGGACACTTGAAGGACCGTGATCGTACAGGACAAACATAGGCAATGTGTTTTTGCATTTTTCAGAGTATCAACTGTTGCTTGTTGCTAGCAAATCCCTAACATTACTCAACTCAAGCTCAAATGACAAGTATATACATTTTCCTGTTTAAAACTCATCTATATCTCACCCTGGCTACCGATGGAGAGATTAGAAGGACTGTAGTGTTTAGCTTAGATGTTCAGAGCTTTTTGTTTGATGTGCCTGAGTGGGATTTCATGCCTGAGTCCAACTAGATAGTCCTGATCCCCCTATGATGCTCTGACAAGAGCATAGGGAGACCATTGTAAAGACTTGATGTTTGCTTTACTGAAAAAATTTACATGAATTTGATGTACTAGTACAAGCAGTACAAACTAATGTAGGAAAAGTTTTATCAATGTGAGATGACACATTATTTTTGGATATTAGCAATTATACACCTCTATTTTCCACTGAATCACACTTAATGGTGAGCCACCACTGTCATAACAAGGAGATTATTGTTCTACTAAGCACAGTGTCATGGAACTCTGTCTCCAAGGTAGTATGCAGTGTTTCATCTTCTCTCGAGAACAAAGACACAGACGCACTTCCACCTAGTCAGACGCTCTAACTCCCACAGTAGACAATGGCTGATGATTGGCCCGGTCTCTCTGTTGCTAATCATGATGATCTCATTGGAACAATTTTGTGTTTTTGGGTGTAGACAGGGTTAGTGGAAATTATTTTAAAATGTTTTGTATGTCACAACAACTTTTTATTGCAAGATTGCAGTGGAAACTTATGTCTATACTGGTATTTGATGTGTATTGCAGTAGGCTGCTTGTTTTTTTGTGTCTCATTTGAAAACAATAAAGACAACTTTCCAACACTGAAATGTGGCGGTGGAGTTATTACTTTGTTCTGCATAAGAAACTAACTACATATGCAGGGTTTTACTCCAGCCCTGCACTAGCACAGCTGATTTAATAATTGTGGTGCAGAGTGAAGACTTTGAACATGAAGAGCATAAACATGGAGAATACACACCTGGAATACTGGAGGGAATGATATCAGTTAGATCTAATCATCAGTGAGGGAATGATATCGGTTAGATCTAATCATCAGTGAGGGAATGATATCAGTTAGATCTGATCATCAGTGGGAGAATGATATCAGTTAGATCTAATCATCAGTGAGGGAATGATATCGGTTAGATCTAATCATCAGTGAGGGAATGATATCGGTTAGATCTGATCATCAGTGAGGGAATGATATCAGTTAGATCTGATCATCAGTGAGGGAATGATATCGGTTAGATCTGACCATCAGTGGGGGAATTATATCTGTTAGATCTCATCAGTGGTTACATTGGTGAATTCAAAGCAAAAATTTGAGACTTGATCAATGAAGCCTCAAATTTGAGACTTGATATTTTTATTGAACAGATCAATGTCTGTTCAATAAAAATATCTTCTCCAGATATTTTTATTGAACAGACATGCAGAAAAAAACACCAACACAAGAACTCATACAAAAATAACTTACTGGGTGTGTTTTCTTCCGGGATAAACGGAAAAAAAAAAGAAAGAAATGAACACATTAATGACCAAAAACATGCCCATTTGTCCCCCAAGCACTTGTTTTTTGTTGCCAAAATTGTTGGTGCCTGGTTAATCTGATACACAGTTTTACACTCTCTTTAAGAACATTACAATGTTTTTCATGACTTCAGCAAAAAGCAACCGGCCTTGTCCGTCTCTGTTGGTTAACCCTTTGGAGAACTGTATTATTCTTTCCCCTTGTTTTGTTTCGTGCTGATTTGCTGGTAATGCCAGGTGAACGTGGTGGTGACGGCTTCTATTGTAGTACGGAACACAGCAAGAGCTGCCTTGAATGTTCCCTGAGTGGGGAACCCTGTGTAGGTTGCTGTGGTAAAGAAGACGGCAGTCTACAAACTGTTCAACCTACCTTGCAAGCCATGTGACGAGAAGCTTCAAATAGGATATCGTTTTATTTACCATTTGATGCTGATTTTATGTGCAGTATCTAGTCCGGCATGAAGCAGGTCAAAAAGAGTTTTGCATCCCAATGTCTAGTGTTTGTGCAATGACTGGAAGTCTACAGGAAAAGCTAGCATGCTATGCAATTACCCTAACGCTATTCAGCAACAAACTTAGTGCAGAGACATAAAAATAATATCTACATGTTCATCCAACTCTGGGGGAAGTAGACAAAGGATTTAATGGACAAAATCTGTATGTGTGTGCCTGCATGTGGTACATGAGTATAGGTGTATGTATGTTAATGTGTACTGGTAGCGTGAGCGGGAGTGATGTGAGGAAGGATATGGGGGCTGCTTTGTGTGGAGGTTGGTTGTGTCAAATGAGAGCTGTGTTGTTTGAGCTCTTCCGCTCCGTCTCTTCTCTGAGGAAACCACACTTCACCAGACTAGATGCAGCGAACACTCATAACTACACTTGATTAGCATCTAATTTAACCTGTGCACTGTTCCATTAAAATATCTGACACTATAGAAAACCCTCCACTAAGGTTTCTGTTTGGTCGTGAAATGAGTGTAATTTACTTTGATTAAGTCTACATAATATCACAACCCAGTGATCTCAAAAGTAAATTATTTATTCCTACAATTCCCATCCATAACTTGTGATCAACTTGCCATTTCATTTGCATTTCATTTAACCAGAATTTTTCAAACTTTTTGTTAACAGGTAAAACAGAAAATTAGCTGTACCATAAAAAACATTACATTTGTACAATAAGTTATTAAAAATGAAAAGAAAACTTAAAATGTACAGAATGTCAATATATCATAACATACTACTCCGGAAAAAATTAAGAGACCACTGCGTCTTTTTCTTTCCTTTCCAAAAAAGTCAAAAAGGAAGGTTTTGAGTGAGGACCAGAAGGGTTAAAATTAAGAGACCACTGCAAATTGAACACTTAAGTTCATAACTCAAAACTTTCCTTTTCAACTTTTTTGGAAAGGAAAGAAAAAAGTGCAGTGGTCTCTTAATTTTTTCCTTAATTTTTTCTGTATATGTTCTGAAAGAGAAACCAACAAACGTGTGAGTGTAAAAACATGGTAACAGCTACAGTTACTAAAATAAAATCATATTTCATTCAGAGAAATAAATCAAACTCAGAAAAACCCAAACAACCCAACAAACTGCCAATGTACTCTATGTACATCAAACATTTGAATGACATTAACTATTAAAGCCACTGGCAACATACATCAGATATACTTCTGAGGGACTTCAAGGTGGACCATATGGAGCTGGCTTCTCCACAAACAACTATTTATTCAGAGGACTAGTAAAAGTAATTCAGAAAACTGTATTTTCGTCATTATCTCCTTTCCTGCAGGGTGCTGTACTCAGACGTCTCCTGGCGCCTTTTATTCAGGCGCTAAAAGAGAGAAAGAAAGAAATCAACAAACAATAAGTGGTTATACCATGAGTGGTAAATAGGTGCCAGTACAGACAGAATCACCTACAATAACACTCACCATTCTACTTAACAGCCAGTTTAAGTTGACAGGTCTGACGCTTTGGGTTTGTTTGCTAATATGCTTTCGTTAACATTACTGTACATACTACACCTGTGTGATTTGGTTAGTCCTGTTGTCTTTCAGACCGATACAGCAAACCAAGTATCTCTCTGCATTTATGTATTTTTTTTGCTGTACTTCAATCTTAGGCAGGATCAAATAAATGTGTGGTGAATTCTATCCAAAATGTTTGTTAATAAAATATGAAACTGTGCCTTGATTTTTATTTATTTTGCATATTACTGTTTTTTTTGTCAATCTGGTTCTAGTCCCATAAATGTGATATTTCACCACTCTTAGTACAACCCCATTTCCAAAAACTGCAAAATTAAAAAAAAAAAAAAAACAGATTGCAATGATGTGCAAATCATGGATCCCTATTTTTAATTGAAAATAGTACAAAGACAACATGTGAAATGTTGAAACTGAGAAATGTTATTGTTTTTGGAAAAATACATGCCCACTTTGATTTGATGCCAGCAACATGTTTCAAAAAAAGTGGGACGGGCATGTTTACCATTGTGTTTAATCACCTCTTTTAACAATAGAATGCAAGCGTTTGGGAACAGAGACCAATTGCTGTAATTTTGAAAGTGAAATGTATTCCCAATCTTGCTTGATATAAGATTGCAGCTGCTCAACAGTTCAGGGTCTCCTTTGTCGTATTTTTCGTTTCATAATGCGCCAAATGTTTTCAATGGGTGACAGGTCTGGACTGCAGGCAGGCCAGTTTAGCCCCCAGACTCTTTTACTATGGAGCCATGCTGTTGTAATATATGCAGAATGTGGTTTGGCATTGTCTTGTTGAAATAAGCAAGGTCTTCCCTGAAAAAGACATTGTCCGGATGGCAGCATATGTTGCTCCAAAACCTGTTTATATTGTTCAGCATTAATGGTGCCTTCACAGATGTGCAAGTCACCCATGCCATGTGCACTAATGCACCCTCATACCAATGCACCCCCAAGAAACAATAACATTTCTCAGTTTCAACATTTGATATTTTGTCTTTGTATTATTTTCTATTGAATATAGGATTGAAATGATTTGCACATCATTGCATTCTGTTTTTCTTTACATTTTACACAGCATCCAAACTTTTATGGAAACAGGGTTTTACAAGAAACCAACAGTTCATCAATCAGGTACTTCTCTCAAAAATTCTAAGTGCGTTTCACATTCATTGAGATTGAGTACAACACACAAGATAAAAAAAGACACTGTCATTGAAATACGTTATGTTCATACTAAGTAAATGTATAACTATTTTGGATTTTCTTCTCTACTATTAAAATACCTTTTCAAATCACAATGCTCATTGTTCCTAATTGATCATCACTCAACCATTTGGTGAATATACTGTATATCATTTACAATATTTTTCCAACTATGTTCAGATTGAAGTACTGAATCACCATCCTAAGCCCATGGATTTGTATGTGACGTAAGTGGGATTTGAACCCACAACATTGGTGTTGGTAGTTTCAGCCAACACTATTGCATTGTCTATGTTCAATACAATACGGTCAAATAGAGGGCATGATTATCATCTATAGTATCCCTAGTAACAATAACTGGTAACCACATAAGCTGGCGTGTCAACACTGGCACTCTCTCTCAACATGGAGCAGAAAATAGATCCCAAGGCAGAGGAATGAATCAGAGTCCCTGGACAGGGTCAACACTACAAACAGAGCTGCTGTGAACCATCATAAGTAGATCTTTGTTTGTTAAAACAGGCTTCTTCCTGGCCAAAACTCAAGAGTGTCGGCAAAATATCGTGGGCCAATGAACAACTGTCCATGTGCCTGGACAACATGGGGGAAACATATTCCTGCAGCCATATCTGAAGATGGGGTGGTTGGACATAAGACACTTCTTGGGGCTGACAATGTTGTGGCTGCACACCTCATTGAGTTCCTCAATGAAATTCTGTGTGATAATGTTAGTTTCCACCATTCAGAGGTGATTCGGGAATGGTTTTGGGTCAAACCATTCTAGACCTGCCCCATTATCTCCTCATTATGGAGATGGAAGGTCTATGTCCGCCATCCCCATGAGCATGTCACCCTCCCACAGCTCATGGATAAGTCATGTCATGACATTACTGGTGACCAATGTCAGGTTTGGAATCGACATGCCAAAAGATGTTTCCCACAGTACATGAAAAATTGAGGTATTCATTTTGACGTGGACAAGATCTCATGGCTAAATCCCAAAGATAAGATGGACGGAAATGATAGTAGTGTGAGCTAAACATTTTATTTATTACATATCTTTCAGTTGTTTTTCACACTACAGTATTTGCAACATTAGATTAGACAAAAAAAATGTATGTTGCAATAAAAGTTTTTTTTTTGCATCATTGTAGGACATATCTTCATTCACACTTTGGATTTTTGGGATAGAAATTATTTTCTGGTAATTGTGATGGGTAGGGGAGAGTAAGAGTTTTGCTTAGTTTGAAAACCATGTAATATACTGTAACAGATTACCTTTAGCATTTCCAAGACTCATTTTGAAACATGTGTCTTACATGGATTGGTCTTGGACTAACTTATTGTTACAATGATACACTAAGATATACTAAGAGATTTGCACTATCTTATGTTTTGATGCACCAAAAACCTGGTGGATGAATTAATGATCTTTTGGTGAAAGATTTTTACCATCAAAATGAAATATGATCAGTTTTGAATGCAAGACTTAATGTTACGAGTTTTGTACTATATGTTTTGAAAAATGTACTGATAAATACTGTTATCAGTATTTTGTTTTGTCCGTTTTGTGTCTCAAAGTATCCACGATAAACATACCTGATAGTGTCCGGTGGTGTCCGACTGTGCATTCGCCTCGTTCTGGATGAGAACCATTTGGCTAGATGCTAGTAATGAGAGAAATTACATTCTGTATTTTCAAGCAGAGCCAAACCAATAGTTCAGTTTCAAATGTTCAAAATTCTATCCACAAAAATAAGCAGACAGAAAAAGTTGATTGGGGAGTTGTCAGATGTGTGAATTCAGAAAAGTGTGCAATCTGTTTTGACATCTGTCCAACATATTAAATACATTTTGACTTCTGCAACCTCTTTTCACATGAATACAACATATTTTCAAAATCCTTAAACCGTTTCTTGACGTGAACAAAGGATGAAATCATATTCACACTCATTTGTAAAGACTGTGTCCCAACCAGGTTTGTAGTTTGTGTTAGGCTACATGGGACCCCATTTGCTCTTTCATCTGTCAGGTCGCTCACCTTTCTTTCCGGTGGCCAGTGTTGCTTTGGGCTGGGAGGCGATGCAGTAGACAGCCACTCCAATCAGGACAGTGGCCACCAGGTCTCCCAAAACCAGCCCCACAGCTGCATTCACATCCATCTCAATGCAGTTATCACAGGCTGGGGACACACACGGACACACACACACGGACACACACAATATTGGCATGTAATCCAAGAAAAAACAAAAATTGACCAGTAATATTAGTGTGCTGTGTCAATTTACATTGAGGGAAATAGCAGTACTTACTCCGAAATTTGACATATATTTCCTCCTTAAAGACACCTGACTTCTGGCAAGTATACAACCCTGATTTTTCATCCTTGTATTCCAATTTGATTTCCGATATGCCTTCAGTGAAATCACCGCCCTCACATGACAATGTGATCTGGTAAGAGTCGTCTGTCACCTTTATTTTAGACTCTGAATAAATGATAACAGCTGTTAGCACCAGGATAGTTAGTGTTTTTCAACAGTGTTGAACACTTGCATAGGGAAGTCCGAGGCAACAAGAGTCAGGCCATGTCCGCACTAAGCCACTGAGAATGCAAACCAATTTAGAGAAAACGTTATTTTGGATCGAGCCATGTGTACCAGTAGAGGATGCTTATTAGCTAACGTATCCATTTTCACCTGGATTCAAACACACTTGTAGCATAATTGTGTTTCTGGTATAACACTCATGTTGATTCCCAGTGGAACATTGCACTGATCTTTCTGCTCAGCATCATATTCAACCAAGTGTTGGAACTGCTTGGTGGAATTTATAGAACTTTCTTGGAATGATACTGTGATGCAGAGCTGAAGATCTTTGCCCGAACCCGACGGGACCCGACGCGTCGGGTCGGGTCCCGTCTTATTTTCTATCATTTTACACGGGCTCGGGCCGGGCTCCGGCTTGCGCTCGGGGGTTGCACGCGTGGCAAATGAGCAGTCAGGTGACAGGTCAGGTGAAAAGTTTCGATTAGAGCGAAAATAGATGCTGAGGAGGTGAAACGGAGGATGGCTTCTGGCGATTACGTCTTGGTTGCACCAGCAAAGAAAGCAAAGTCTGAGGTTTGGAAAGGTTTTGACCATGTGCATAATGAGAATAATGAGCCAGTGGGTTATGTGAAATGCAAAAGATGCGACATTCTGTACGACAGCAAAACGACAGGGAATTCATCGCTGATAAGGCATGTTGATCGAAGCTGTTCAACACCTGCCAGTGCCCAGGATCAACCTACAATCACATCGTTTGTTACAGCATCAAAACCCATCCCTGCAAAGGTGAAACAAACAGTGACGGAGAAGTGTGTCAGCTTTTGCTGTAAAGACATTAGGCCTTTCAATGTCGTAAATGGCGAGGGGTTTGAAGAGCTTGCGCAAGAACTAATTAATGTCGGGCTGCGCATGGGAGAGTTCCCGTAAATTCTGTTATTCCCCGCCATGTGACAATTGCGAAGAGGTGCACTGACATGGCAGAAGAGGGAAGCTTTAGTGCAGAAACTTAAGACTTTGTTGAAGGATGGCACAGACGCAATGACCACAGATATGTGGACAGATGATTATCGGAAAACTAGTTATTTGACAATCACATGCCATTTCACAAGTGAGGATATGGAACTGGTGAATAAAACCCTGACAACTACAATGTTCCCTTTGGAAGAGGCAAAAACGGGAGAAAATATCAGACGGGAGATACTGAAACTACTGGTGAAAAAGTTTGGCCTTGACGCTTCCTCTCTCAGCAAAATTGTATGGGTAACCGATGAGGGGGCAAACATTAAAGTAGCTCTGCGGCCATACCAGAGATTGGACTACATTGACCATGTCATTAATACGGTACTGCGCCATGGACTCGACATTTCCGAGTTATCCAAAGCCAACGGTGCTCCGGACATAGGAGATACCATTTCTGCTGCTAAATCATTGGTGAGGTACGTTAAACAGTTGGGGTTGGCTGCACAACTGTCAACAACATTGCTGCAAATGGGAGACACTCGGTTCAGTACGGTGTACCTCACACTGACTTCTATACAGGCCATTTATCACGAGCTCCATGAAAAGCTGGAGGCACGACGGGAGAGCGCGCGCATTGAAAAAGTAGCACCGGACACACTGGGCTTTTTGATAGACTTTCTGAAGCCGTTCTATGAAGTACAGCGGGAACTTGAGGGAGACAAGTATCCAAAACTTAATAGTGTGTGTCTCTGGTATGAGAAACTGAAACACCACTGTCAGCCCAATCCCCTAGACTGGGCTGACAGTGGCGTTTCAGCAAGCTGTCGTGCGTAAACGGCACGGAGACTGGCTCGCGCGTAAAGTGATAATACAGGACCTCCACAAGATCGCAACATTCCTTTGGCCAAAATTTAACCAGCTGAGAATGTTTTCACACTCAGACAGGAATGCCGTACATGCTCATGCCCGCACTCTTCTGCAAGCCATGGCTGCAGGTGCACCAGATGTGGAGATTCGAGACCCAGAGCTCTCCGGAGTCGAAGCCACTCCTCCGGCAAAAAGGACGAATTTTGTGGAGTGGGAAAATGTAAGGCAAGCTGACGGGGAAGATGACGAGGTCACTCGCTGCATTGAAACGGCTGTCATGGAAAATGAAATGGATGTTCTTGGCTGGTGGAAGACCAACAAACAATCCTACCCAAAACTTGCAAAACTAGCCAGATCAGTACTATGCATCCCGGCCAGTAGCAGCAGCAGTGAGAGGGTGTTCAGTGCTGCTGGACGCACCATCAGTGAGCGCAAGACCGCGCTGAAGCCATCTACAGTGGATTCAATACTTTTTCTCCACAAAAACATATAGCCTAATCTTGGTGACTAAAGGTTTTTCAAAATATAACTAAATATAAATTGACTCTTAAATCTTAATTTCTTTATAAATACCCATCTTAATTTAGAATTTATGTTGATTTAATTTGTTAAGAAAGACTCCTTTTTATAGGCCCATAGGCCTATTTATAGTCTAAGTGAGTAAGTGTGTATGCCTAGGCCTATTTAGAGTGCTGAGATGTTACAATGTTGAAGGACTTATTTTATTTCTTTGTTCCAACTTCCAAGTGGCCTATAGCCTACGTTAGTCATGAATAAATGATGTTAAAAATGTATAAATGACTCATTCTTGGCAAAAGAGCACATTTGAATAATGTCGGTCTGTAAACGGGTTCGGGCTTTTAAAAAGCTGTCAATCAAAATGTACTTGTCGGCTCGGGCCTTGTCAGGCCTAACTTTTAGGGCCCGATTACAACTCTACTGTGATGGAGGCATAGAAGCAGGTCCTTATTGTGAGAAGCAGGAAATTGCCTCCCCCCACAATTATAAGGACAATTTGCCAAAAATATAAAATGTCCCACCCCCCCAATATCCAACCGATTCCAGTGCCCTTGATTCCTATGCCCAGATGTATCAAATTGCATTCCGACAGAAGTCATTAACTGTCAATGGGCAAGTCTCCAGTGGTGCGTTTGTACTGGGGTGCGATCGGTGAAAATACCTTCAGCATGTGCATGGACCAATTACAAAGACAAAAAAACAACACGATAAGGACTACAGGCCAGAATGAATCCCGCACCAAGTTCACGTTCTCATGGGCTGAGTGGGGCCAAAAGACCTTTTGCCGAAGAGCACACATTATGTTAACGTCATTTAGCGGAAGCAACTTACAGATATGTTTTACATATTAAGATAGGCAGGGGAAACAACCACCCAAAACAAGCTTAATTGTGTGGACCGATATGTTATTGGCCCAATTCTGGAAGACAAAATATTTTATCTGGGGGTGACCAAACTGAAATTGGTTCACTGACAGTGTGCGGTATTGTTATCTCTTATGTTCTGTCTCTGTTGCTAGTTAAACTCACTCAGAATCTATATTCCACTTATGTCTATATTTTTCTGTATGTAGACACTTCTGAGTAGCTTTAACCAAAAATAGTCTGAATTCTGTAAGTTTCTCAAAATCCAAATCGGATAATTTGTTCACTTACCTTGTTGACAATCTATAAACCCTGTAAATAGAAAAGACAAAGCAAAATGATTGTGGTGTGGACAAAAATGTTTCCTGCTTTTATTTTAGCATACACACAGACTTTTTTTAGAAGTGCGTGATGGCTCTATGTTGAACATAATTATGACTCAAATAGAACAGTTAGGGTTAGTGGTTCTGACTTCTCTTCTCAGGCAACTCCATATGTTCCAAGAGTATATCCTTGGATTTAACTTGTCAATGAATACAAAAAAACACCAGTCTAATTTTTTCCATATAACATGTCAAACAAGGATAAACAAAACATATGTGTTGTTTTTCAAAAGGATCTCTAAAGAAATGTTCTGACAGAAATGTTCTTTATAGAAACATTTTGCATGAAAGTCCTTTAAAGATCCATACCAAACTTTCTACATAGTCAAACAATAGTAATCCTAATGAAACCCTTTTTGCGCTATTTAAAAACGTTTTTAATTGTTCTTTCTAGAACATTAAGACAGGGTTCTTTGTCACAACACATTAGATCATTTTACATACTCCTGAACAAGGCTCTTTATAAAACTAAAAAAAGGTTATTTATACTGACAAAAATGGTTCAGCTAAAATATAGACAAAAAACATTGATCTGGTATATAATTTAATGTATTCCATTTCCACCTCATCCACCCAGTATTAGTTAATATTATCAGTTAACTTTTGTTTTACTAATGACAAGTAACATAGTAACAAGTAACAAATACATATACCATTTACTCTTCATCTCCCCATAAAAAACTATTAATTGTATAAGCCAAACTTACCAGCCATTGTCCACATCACCAACAGGTTAGCCAGGAGTATATTCCCCTTCATTCTTCCTACTCTTCTCTAGATTCTCCTTCTTTAGAAAACAGAAGGGGAAAATTCATTATCATTCCAGATAAGTAACACTGATGCTGCTGGTGACGCTTTAAAACCAAGAAAGACGCCATTTCCTATCCGTCGTCAGCCATTTTACTGTGGCTGTCATAATAATGTTGTCTCACAATTAACAGAAACCCAGCATTACATAACGGAGGCAAATACCACCATCAGAGAAAAATATTGATTGATGTTGTTTTTGGAGCTTGCGTGTCATTTCACAGATTCCTGGCCTCCAATAAAGCTTTATAAAAGGTTAATAAATATTTGTAATCTTAAAATGTCTGTCATGTCGGTGAATCTCCACCCTGAAATTGTCCGTCACCCCTTCCAAACAGGAGATATAAGATTTAAAAAAAGTCTTACTAAATCCGTAGGTTTTGCCCGAGTCTTCACAATGTCAACTTCTCCGTGTGTCTGTCTTCGTATCTGCGGGGAGGAAATGTGTGTGATTGGTTCGTCTTCTGCGATTTTAGCTGTCTCTGTCCTTAACTCTGTAACTTGTCTGAAGCGACACTGAGTAGGGTTGCATGCAAGGGCACAGCCTACAGCCTGCAGGTTTAACATGCATAACATTTAACGGCCGTCCAGCTGTTTAACACCCATACTTTCCCGTTGAAGTGGGACTTAAGAACCAATGACAATATGAATCAAGTAGTCTTATGATGACAGAATTTTGTAAAACATGTAATGATAATAGTGTTCATATCCCTCTGAGTAAACTACGGCAGAACATAGAGGAGCATGTTGACAAAGACGATCCCACTGTGCAGCTTCCTGCTTGGCAACGGCAGACCACAACACCCTGTCTGCCTTACACCTGACACCTGGAACCCCCCAGAAACACCGGCGCCACCTCCTCCAGGTCGACGGAAAACAACCCCCTAACCCTGAGGCACAAAACACTTTGCGGAAACACTGTCGAACACAACGTCTCGCTTCGGAAGGGTCATTAATTGTTAACGGTGAAATAAACCCCAAATCTAATCAGTTACCAGCAAATAGAACCATCACAGACAAGAAACAGCATTGCTTTCATTAGTGTCAAATTAACATATTCTGTGATGACATTATGGTTTAAAAATGTAGTGACACTTTGTCAGAATAGTGCTGCATTTACTCCACAAGGGATGGCAAACTTATGCGGGCTATCCCTGAACGTGCAGCAAGACCAGTGAACAAGGCCAGCCCTGACCTTAGAGCAGGACCAGTGAACAACGCCAGCCCTGACCGTACAGCAGGACCAGTGAACAAGGCCAGCCCTGACCGTACAGCAGGACCAGTGAACAAGGCCAGCCTTGACCGTACAGCAGGACCAGTGAACAAGGCCACCTCTGACCGTACAGCAGGACCAGTGAATAAGGCCAGCCGTGACCATACAGCAGGACCAGTGAATAAGGCCAGCCCTGACCATACAGCAGGGCCAGTGAACAAGGCCAGCCCTGACCTTAGAGCAGGACCAGTGAATAAGGCCACCCCTGACCGTACAGAAGGCCAGCACGGCATGGTTCCAAATGTCCCTGTGTGGTGTTGAGTCCAGAACTAATCTGCAACCCTGCTGACCTACGACTTCTGCCAGTAGCATTATGAAGACAAGTAGACACCGCTATGTCTAGATCAATACACAGTTGTTCCATTAGCTGCCATCTTAACTAGACTACTTGACAGGCTGAGGACAGTGCACCCTGCTGGAAGAATGAAAAATAACAAGAAATTTAATAATAGCATTTCTTAGATTTATTTTATACACATATACATATTGCATACAAATATACGCATAGACGTAATATACAAATACACAGGGTTTAATATCTATCTTTTACATGTACAGACATATAACCAGAGATATACAGCATCAGTTCATCAGTTTACATACATTGTCAGGGACATGCTCATGAGGATAACATAACATATATGTTATATTCAGAACACTAAGCATTCCACTGTGTGACAGGAGCCCATGGGCTCGGTATGAGGTCAACAGACAGGGGTATGGACGTGGACGTTGAGAGCATCGGCTGGGCCAGCGGTCCTTCTAAACGTGTCCGTCCCAGACTCGGTAGCTTATTGTTGTATTTTTAGTCAACTGAAGTGTCTCGATTCTACAACAGCAGTTCTTGATGGTTCAGTCTGTGGCAGTAGGAGTTCTTAGCCTTGTTTCTGATCCATTTGTGATACCATACAAATGGTCAACACAGGCACATCGGGAACCAATAGAAAACACACGCCAACCTACACAGAATTATTTTTCCCCCCGTGAATCAAGATGGAATGTGATTATCTGTTGTACTAGATTTACCTGGACAACTTTTCTAATACTGTAGCCGCCTACGCTATCCACCTGGCAGGTTCGCCCAGCTGATCTCGGCATCTCTATTGGTCCTGTTGAAGATGGGAAAGGCTAATTGGCAGCCGTTCTGAGGTTCCTGTTGGTCAAGGTGTGGGTTGACCCCGCTGCCCGTGGGTGGGACTGCTGTCAGAGCCAGATCTCGTCACTGCTCATGCTGTTCACCTTGTAGATGTAGCCAATCATAGGGTACCGTGCAAAGCCTGGAGGCAGGGTCAACAACAAATGACGAATCAGAACCGCACGCACACACACACAAACATTGACACCATTCCCAACCGCTTAAAATATGTTAACAGAAAGTCCTTAATACGCGTGGGGAGACCAGATGGGGCCCGACATTTCCGTGACAGGAAATGGACCCAGGCCCCACGGCTCATCTCACCCCTGGCAGCGTAGGCGGCAGACAGGTCCTCATCTTCCTCATCATCCCTCCTCGCCTCGCCCAGGCGATGTCTGGCGGCCTCCCGCGCTATAGGGAGACAGCAGGAAGTTGGGTAACGGATGGGAGGGAGCCATTGGGACTCAGGGACGGGAGCCCATGCCTGGGGCACCAAAATGGCCGCTCAGTTTCCGTCTGACTGTCTTACCTTTATGCAGGGTGTTGAGGTCGTTCAGTTGTAGGTTTGAAGGTAAGGACATGTTCTCTCTGGGTAAATGCATCTTGTCGATCTTCACAGTGGGCGACTCGATACTGAAACAACAATCGTGAGGCTTGTTTATTAGAGCCCATCGTAGGAAAACAACCTTGCAACAAAAGTGAGTTTTTTATTGTTAAGTTAGGCACGTCTCCACTCGTTTTGGTTTCTTTTTGTTTCCTATTGAACACACCCATGTGAACCATCTTAATATACAGACACTTACCTTGTAAACTATACTGTAAAACCATATAGAGAAGCACTATTGTATATGCATTCATACAGAATGTACTTGTGTACAATACAAAGGCATTTAAAGAAACACACACTCAGACTAAATAAAGTGGCTTACCGTTTCTTCTCCATTATAATCTCTATTGGCTCATCTGAAAAAGACACAGACTCTTTAGTGACATATAGCACCCATTCGATTTCATCAACAGAATACAACTGTTCCCGCTCAGCCGCCTCCTTGTACCCGCATCTCACCGACGATGGCTTTCGTCTTGTTCTTGTGCAGAAGGCAGAGCACCAGAAGGCTGAGGACGAGGAGGGTAATGAAGCCCACAGCGCCCCCTGTCAGGATGCCCAGTACTGACACCTCCACCCTGGACTGGAGGAATTCTGGGAAATACAGGATCAGGCGGGAAATGAAGAGATGGATTTTGATCTGGACCGACCATGAAAGCAGTTAAAGAGGCTTTACACATTGTCAAGCTGAGCCAAGACTTACTCAGCATTCCTGATTATACATCCAACCCTCTGCAGAAAAGAAAATATGCACGCAAGCACAGTTTGACTCTAGTCGGCAAAATACTGAAAATAAAATGGCGAAAGTGATATTAACCTGTCAGCCCTGCTAGAGTTAGGTTGCTTTGCACAGCACCAATACTATTACTGGCATTCACTGAGACGTTTCCTGACAGGCTGCCTAGGGTAACCCGAAGTGTGTGGTTGGTCAGCCAGGGATAGCTCCGCGAGTCCAGGATGAGGAAGTCGGATGTGTTGGCCACCGGCTGGCCAGAATGGTCCACCCAGGTAATGTGGGCGGGGGGGTTGGATCGTACCAAGGCAAAGAGGACCAGGGAGAGGCTGGGTTCTGAGGTTTCTGTGTAGTGTGCAGTCACACGCAGAATCTCTGGCTGGACTGGGATGTCAAAGGCAGAGGACACAAAGACGATCACGTGAATGGCTGGGATTCAGTTACCTAGATCAGTGGGATCAAAGTAGACGTTGATGAAATACCATGGTGGCCAACTGGCCCAGTGATAATATCCCTGTGTACACAGAGGAACTAGACGGGGTTTGATCATTTGGTTACATCTGTCCTTAAAGGAGAATATAGCATTTTTCCAACTTGATATTAGATTGTTTCTCACCCTGAAAGTAGACTACGGGCCGAGAGAAACTGTGATCCATGGTTACAGCCACTACCAACGTCACTGTTGGCGACAGTTAGCTAAAAAAATCGATGGAAGAAATCAGGGCGTGTGAGCATGCGCAGCCTAACATCAAATGGAAAAACATCTAATTCTCCTTTAACTTTACGTATAATTGAAAACTAAACTGCCACGGAGAGTCATGTAAACACATTTTCCATGCCACAAAGTCAGTCAGTCAATCCATAAGCAACTCCACTCACACTGCACATTGAGAGTGACGGTGGCGTTGTAGCTCTCTCCGCTGTGAGGGCCGGAGACGGCGCACACCAACTCCCTGTCCCACTTCCTGGCTCTCAGAGAGAAGGTGCTGTTGTGCTTGGAGTCAGGCTTCATCATTCCAGAGTCCTCATGTGATGTCATCACCAGGCGCCCTGCTGTACGTTTATCGGATGGTGGTCTCTGGCGCTCCCCGTTGAGGTACCACGTCAGCAGGGGCGGGGCCTGAGGATTCCAGCCCTCCGATTGGCAGTTGAAATTGTGGGTGACATTCTCTTTCAGAGTGAGTGCAGCTCGATGCTGTCCATCTATTTTGGGGAGATGTTCAATTGCACCTAGAATGCAGAGATGAGAAAAAATATTAAGTTCATGTCAATCAAGCTTTCAGTTTTTTATTGTACACATCTTAACCAACACACCATAAAGCAGCGTTTCTCAAACCCCTGGTCGCGGACCACAGCCGGTCCAAGAAGGAATGCCTGCCTGTCCGTGACACATCCCTTATAGGAAGTTCAACAGATTGCATGGAGCTGCATGGAGCCGCAGGTACGCACATACTAGCATGTGAATTTAGCAGTTGGCACATAGAGTGCTTTACACTTCACTTCTACAAATTAACTAATTCTAGCTTTTGAATGGTTTGCGCTTATCCACAAATGACTAACATTTAAGGTGAGACTCTCAGGAACACAGTGTATTCATCTGCTTCAAAGAACACATTGACCATGACTGTGGCTAAGTTGCAATTGAAAGCAATGCATGTCCTCTGTTCTACACCCATGATTACTTGATGATGGGTTGATACCTTCCAATTGCAATTTGTTTGTCTGCTTTAAAAAGAGAAAATGTGTGTTATTTAGGTGTGTTTACAACAAATCCTAGATTCCCACTCTACCAGGGAGTTTTCCTAGCCACTGTGCATCAATATATTGTTGTAACTATCCCTTTGGTTTTTTAGGCTGGGTACAAAAAGGGCTTTATAAAACACATCTGATTTTGTTCATTATTAGGGGAGTAGCCTTTTAAACAAATGCACTCTTATTTAATCACATTTCTTAAATAGCCCAAATTGATCCCAAGTGGTCTCCAGAGCAATAATAGCAGTTCCTGGCACAAAACATTTTGAGAAATGCTGCTTACTAGTATTCCTAATCTCCGTTGTTGTGTGTCATGTGACTGACCTGTCCAGACCCAGGCCAAGGTGTTCATCAGCAGGACGGAGGTGCCTGGCCCCTGTTTCACACCCACCCACTGCATGTTTCTCCACAGGACCACACCAACACACACACACCCGCTATCTGCCATGACGCACACGCACACACACACACAAGTGACTGAATTAGGAGAAGCGATCCCTCAGAGACAGAAGAGAAGACTGTGATTACAAGAGACAGGGAGGAGCAATCCCTCAAACACAGAGAGGAGGTGGCGAACACAAGATGAGACAGGGAGGAGCGATCCCTCAGACACAGAGAGGAGGTGGCAAACATAAGATGAGACAGCTAGCGAGTTGAGAAACCGTCCTACACATTTCTTTATTGTGTAGCTTTCGGGAAATTTTACTGTCACCTCAACAAAAAAAACCACAAGCAAGACGTCAGCACGTGGGTACATTAATACAGTACATAAATAAATCACAGGAAATGATTACTGTAACCAAACATATACAGAAGGTGGACAAAATAATTGGAAACAACTAACAATATATTAATATCAATGACTTAATAAGGAGTACGAACTCCCTAAGCCTTCAGAACAGCTCCTGTCCTTCTTGGAACGCTGTCATACAAGTCCTGAACTGTGTTTATCAGGGTATTGCACTGTTTCTATACAGGACTTACAGCTATTGGCTTATTAGGCTAATAAGAAGAAAAGCCTCCGGTTCTTTGAGGGATGAAGGGGGTGAAAATCTACTTGGCACTCTGCGCTCCAGAACTTCCCGTAAAGGTTGAATGATTCTGGAGGCCATGGAAGGCATCTGATATCATCCTGGTTTTCATAACACCACTCTTGAATATGTTTAGTTGTGTGTATGGGGGCCCTGTCATCCTGGAATATTGGAACATCATGAGGGAACGGTACTTGAACCATAGGTTACACCTGGTCCTGTAAAATGGCCTCATATTTCTTGGCAGATATATGACCATGCTGAGCAATCATCAGACCAAAAGACTCCCACAAGATGGCTGCCGATACCATTACAGATCCTCCACCACGTTTAGCGCTGGCAGCAGACATTCTGGGCTGAAGGCACCCATTGGCTTCACAAAATGTAAACCTGTCTGTTTGTATGAAATAGGGTGAAAAATTACTCATCATTACTTCTTTGTTTGCCCAAGGTCCAGGTTTTGTGCTGCTTACACCAAAGTATGTGTCTGTGTGTTGGCCTTGGATATGAAGTTTTTGTTAAGAATAGGTCAAAATTGCTGATAAGATTTTTGAGGCTGTGATTTTGGGGCACTCAGCAACTATTGTCCTGAAACCTGTATTTGTTTGGTCATTATGGGATATTCTGTGTAGATTGATGAGGGAAAAATTTGAATTCATTTTAGAATGAGGCTGTAAGGTAACAACCCGTTTAAAAAGTGAAAGGGTCTGAATCCTTTCCAAATGCACTGTTGATGTACAGTATATAGAATGAACTAGATAAGAGTAAGTGGATCACGCTATTCACAAATAGACCCTGTCCAGACTAGGGAAAATTTCAGGAACATTCCTGGTTATTCAGTGATTCTGGTTTGAGGATTTCCACATTTCCTGATGCTGGGATTAGGGAGAGAAATGTATAAACAGTTCCTGGAATTCTGAATCCCTCCTCCGGTCTTCAATAATTCCCTGGTTGTTAAAGTTGGATGTTTGAACTGCGTTGTGCCACACAATCTATGTGGACCTGGTAGTACAAAAACACATGCCTGTTTAAGGAGCCGTCTTTAATTTCACAGTAAACATATCCAATTCAAATACACAAGCAATTCATAATGACGTCGGTTTCGGGAATAGCATTACTGTACATAGTATTGACAGTGTAAAGGATAGTCATCCGTCCAATAACGGCAGATCTAGACGCTGGCATTGGTCGTCATCATAACAGACACTGTGACGACGGATGGGGCTATAATGGGCAAAATGACTCCGAACCGGACTCAAGACTAGACTACATTAAATCAACACAAAAAATAATCTATGCGGGACTGCATGCAGTATGAAAACAAACACGCACGGACAGAGGGGAGATAAACACTGACACATTATAACACAAAATCTCTCCTTCCCTCTCTACATCTCTCCCTCACACACACAAACACATTACACATTACAGTGTTACCTTGGCACAGTCTGCAGATGGTGGTGGGATGATTCAGCCTGCCGGTCCTCCATTCATGCTGGGTAGGCTAGCAGAGAAGAAGCAGCCCCCGCTGGCTCACTCAAACACACACACACACACACACACACACACACACACACACACACACACACACACAC
>JACXGI010000338.1:0-89105 GCA_016801175.1 Esox masquinongy
GGGTGAAATCTCTTCAGATTACCTAAAAAAATGCACTTACTAACACACAAGCTTAAAGGCATGCATAAAACACTGGAGAGGTTTATGTTGAGTACAACCCCCCCCCCCCCCCCCCATTAGCCGATGTGTTTGCCCAGTCATCAAGCCAGAGTGTCGTGAACTCCCATTCTCCATCGTCCACCGCTACATGAGCATCACCTCAGAACGATCGGTCCCCTCGGACATCTTCCAGATCCAGGCCACCAGTGTCTACCCTGGAGCCTACAACACCTTCCGCATTCGCTCTGGGGATGACAATGGGGAATTCTACATACGGGTGAGTGCGTGGGAGAGAGTGGTCTCTCTGGGAGTATCCAGTACACCAGAAACACAGGTGTGGTAATTCCCGAAGATAAAGGAGACCGATTCAGTATGAGAACATCTCCCAATCCTAGCTAAGCATGGTCTCTACATATCAAACCCCTAAACATGGACAACACACAATGTCTAGAATGTTTGCATATTGCACAAGATGGACTGGCTGCAGTTCCGATTTACCAATGACAATGATACAGAGATGCCTGTTATGAACCTGCTAGAGATACAGAGATGTCTGTTATAAACCGGCTAGAGATACAGAGATGTCTGTTATAAACCGGCTAGAGATACAGAGATGTCTGTTATAAACCGGCTAGAGATACAGAGATGTCTGTTATAAACCGGCTAGAGATACAGAGATGTCTGTTATAAACCGGCTAGAGATACAGAGATGTCTGTTATAAACCGGCTAGAGATACAGACATGTCTGTTATAAACATGCTAGAGATACAGACATATCTGTTATAAACGTGCTAGAGATACAGACATGTCTGTATCTCTAGCAGGTTCATAACAGGCATCTCTGTATCATAAACCTACTAGAGATGCAGAGATGTCTGTTACCTGCTTACTTGCTAATCAGTGTTAACTCCTTCACTACAAATGCTTTCTGACTCGAGACAGAAAGCTACTGCTGACTTTTTCCAAACATACTTCTTTGTATGTGGTAACATTAGACAAATCCAAACCCAACCACAAAACCAACAACCAGTCTAGCTATTTCTAATTATTTTTCAGGACTTGTCATACAGTTTTTTGGACAAGGTGTATATATGTATGTTAGGCAGCATATCAACCAAGCATGACACAGACAGTCAATAGCAATGGAAGGCTCTTTTTTCATCATTTTAAACTCAGCTGAACAGGAGGCAGAATGGCAGCCAGGACTTACACCCAAAAACATCAGGACCTAACATCCAACACCGCCTGTTACAGTGGAAGGGGAACAAGAAACTCTGGTTCTGAAGACAGAACACGGAGTTAAACTGATGATTCAGTTCTGCACGTTTACTTACACTACTGTCTTTTCACAGCAAATGAACAACATCAGTGCCATGCTGGTTCTAGCCCGTGCCGTAACCGGGCCCAAGGAGTACACTCTGGAGCTGGAGATGGTGTCAGTCAACCCCCTCATGAGCTATCAGACCAGCTCTGCCCTACGACTATCTGTCTTTGTCGGCCCATACACCTTCTGAGGAGAGAGATTGAGGAGCAAGGAGTGGAGTGTGGGAGAGATGAGATGAATCTGAGGCGGGGACGTTTATCAGACTCATTACTGCTACACACGTGTCTTAGAAAGAAATACCCAGTTGTGAAACTATCCTTCCGTAATCCTGTGAGTCGCCGCACACAGCAGTGGTGACTGGTGATGCTTTAAATCAGAGGACCAGCTGAATGTAGTGGCTATCAGAAACATGTTTTTGAGACTGATGCGTTTGTTCTATTCCAGAAATTAGTTGGTGTCCTCCCTCCACCAGCCTCCCCTGACAGCATGTCACACTGACACAGGGTACACATGGCTGGCGCGCGGGTCCATCACAGTAGTTCAAGACATCCCAGTCAGTCGTTTTCCATTAGAGTTCCCTAATGTAAACATGTAAACCTATTACATGTTTTTGTTGTTGACCATAACACAGTAGGAATCTACCGTCTGCAGCATATTTTCAATAGTCTTTGCAGCACAGGAGACTAGCCAAATTATTATAGGTCCATTATCTTGTTACCAAGGCAACTGATAAAATCATCTATTAAATGCTTGCATTTGAACCCATGTTCTTTTTCTGTTCTTCAGGGTCTGTCTTTCACCCTTTATGTCCTGTATACAAGATTCACTGTAAAGAATTAACATTGTTGTTTTGATATTTTACTAAAATAAAAATACTGCCTAAAAATCTGAATAAATTATGGTACTTTTGTTGCTGTTGCTCTTATTTAACCTCTGCACATGCAAATGTATAATACACTTAATCTGTTTCACCTCATTGTTGTCGATTTGGTTACATTACCAAAGTTGTATAGTTGATGATTTGGCAGACAGTGTGCTTGTTTGTAATCTTTTATCTTACAGCTTTGTCAGTGCTATTGACTGTGTTAGTGTCCTTAATGTGCACATGGTGTGCAAATTCAGCACACACAATATTTTACAATATAATGATGTAATATGACATGTGAAATTAAAAGCTAATTTAAAGGGGCAATATGTAACATTTTTACTGTACCATTAGCACAAATACAAGCAAAACTGTAGACATTTGCAGTTAATGTTTTCAGTTCATGTCTCAAATATTATTTTTCAACAAAATAGTTTCAAGTGCCTGAAATTTTCCCTATTTAAACTTCATTATCAGTCTGTCTTTCAGTTTGCATTGATATTAAATCTCCTCATACTCGCTTTAAACACTCACAGTACTATTCTTCCAACCCTAAACCATAACAAATACAAAATAAAGTTTTTCAAGATTTGTGCCAATTTTCCTTCCTATCTTCCTTGTAGATGGTCACAAACTCTGTCCGACTGGATGAGAGTGTAGGTGACCTGCAGTCTACTGGTCTCCCCAAAGATGTTCAATTGGATTCTAGTGCAGGCTTTGGCTGAGACACTTAAGGTCATTTAAAGACTTGTCCCAAAGCCAATCCATCGTTGTTTTGGCTGTGTGTTATGGGTTATTGCCATGCTGAAAGATGAATCTTCGCCCCAGTCTGAGATCCTGTGCACTCTAGATCAGGTTTTCAGCCAGTTGATGAGCGGTATCTTGTTTTCGCCAGACAGTGCTTGACATGAAGGCGTAATAGTTTGATTTTGGTCTCATCTGACCAAATACATTTTAATCAGGCTTTCAGAGTCTTTCAGGTGGCATGTCATATACCTTCTACTTGGGAGAGGATTCCATCTAGCTACTCTACCATAAAGACCTGATTAATGGAATGCTGCAGTTGTCCTTCTGGCAAGTTCTACCATCTCTGTATGGAAACATCTTCCATCTCACAATGAAAGAGCCTACTGTGCTCCTGGGAGATTTCAATACTTTAAGCTATTTTTTAGATCTATTCCTCCATACATTTCATTAATGGCTTGGGATTTGCTCTGACATGCACTGGGAAGGAACATAGTAAACTTTCTGAATGCACTGTATAAAAATATGTAACACTGGTATAATAAAATTCAAAAACCCCTATATCACTTAATAACGTTACATATACTTATGTGTGTAAATCGTGGTACCACTTGGTGAAAATCTCAATTATCACATTTATTTGTGCCTACGCGCTGGGTTTAAAAGAATCAAAAGTGCAATGTATTATTTAGGTCAATTGTGACTGACAGATCTATAAATAATGATGAGTTATTATTTATGATACAAGATAATAAGTGGATCAGTCAGTAATTTTGCATATTATTGGCCGCTGCTATTGACTACACATGAATGTGCATAGTTGTTAATTGTTTAATTCATGTTTTGGGTTACCATGAGCAAAAATGAACAAAGGCTAATGATTGGCTGACAGTAGTCTCCTGCAAATGCAAGCAATTGCTGCAAGTTACAGCCGGTGAGAACCAACTGCAGAAAATAATTGACTTTGACAGCAATAAAAATGGCATTACCTTTAAAAACATTGTTGTTGTCCAAGTCAAGCAGTTGACATGCAGGTGCAATATTGCATTACTCTCCATAATATGACGCACTTTGAAAGTCAACAAAGATTATAATTTTGAAAATGATCCGTTCTATCGTATTTATTGTGATAGAACGGCAAAGACATGCCCAAGAAACACCTATATCAAGTCAAATCTCCAATACACTTCTCATGACCAGCATTTTATTATGAACGTACTCCTCCTCAACAGTTAATTCTGTCATCTGTTGCCTTTTATTGACAAATCATTGTTAATCTTCCTTAATCGTTTTTTTTCTTACATTAACAGGTATTCTCAATATTGCCTCACATACACTGACATTCAAAAGTTTGGGGTCACTTAGAAATGTCCTTGTTTTTGAAAGAAAAGCATATTTTGTCCATTAAAATAACATGAAATTTATCAGAAATACACTGTAGACATTGTTAATGTTGTAAATGACTATTGTAGCTGGAAACAGCTGATTTAATTTAATGGAATATCTACAAAGGCGTACAGAAACCAATTATCAGCATGTTCATTTTCAAAGTTCATTTTCAAAGGCTGATCATTAGAAAACCCTTCTGCATTTATGTTGGCACACCTCAAAAAAATTGTTGTGCTGTTTAAGGAAGCAATTAAACTGTCCTTCTTTAGACTAGTTGAGTATCTGGAGCACTGACAATTGTGGTTTTGATTACAGGCTCAAAATGGCCAGAAACAAAGAACTTTTTTCTGTAACTCATCAGTCTGTTCTTGTTCTGAGAAATCAAGTCTATTCCATGCGAGGAATTGCAAAGAAACTGAAGATCTTGTACAACGCTGTGTACTGCACCCTTCACAGAACAGCGCTAACTGTCTCTAACCAGAACAGAAAGAGGAGTGGGAGGCCCTGGTGAACAACTGAGCAAGAGGACAAATACATTAGAGTGTCTGGTTTGAGAAACAGAAGCCTCACAGATCCTCAACAGGCAGCTTCATTAAATAGTACCCGCAAAACAACAGTCCCAACAGTGAAGACGTGACTCCAAGATGCTGGCCTTCTAGGCAGAGCTGCAAAGAAAAAGCCATATCTCATACTGGCCAATAAGAAGAAGAGAGATAGGCAAAAGAAGATGGCCAAAAGAAAACAGACACTGGACAGAGGAAGTTTGAAAAAAAGTATTATGGACAGACTATTTGTTTGATGAAAAATTTGAGGTATTCAGATCACAAAGAACATTCTTTGTAAGAAGTGTCTATAAAGCCAATCCAACTTCTGGGAGGTGCTTCAGGAAGCATGGGGTGAAATCTCTTCAGATTACCTAAAAAAAATGACAGCTAGAATGCCAAAGGTCAGTAAGGATGTAATTGCTCTCAATGGAGGATTCTTTGACAAAAGCAAAGTTTGAAGGACGCAATTATTATTTAAATGAAAAATAATTATTTTTAACCTTGTCAATTACTATATTTCCTATTCATTTTGCTATATTTCCTATTCAAACTTTTCTGTTGAATATAGGGTTTAAATGATTTGCACATCATTCATTCTGTTTTTATTTACATTTTACTCAGCATCCCAAGTTTTTTGGAAACGGGTTTGTAGAAAGTATAGCTCTTAAGTGACTTAACAGTTTTAAGCAGTACAGCTGTAGCGATCTTAGTCAGGCAGTACAGCTGGATCATTGAAGCCAGGAGTTAAAATCCTAATTGTGGCATTCAGACAAGAAGGGATATTGTGAAAAAATTAAAAGTATTATTTTTAAATGTATTTGAAATAATAAAGTGGACGGACCTTTTAACTACTAACACAAAGTGACCCACCAACTAAAATGGTAATGTCTGCTCTATTATCTAGATCAGGGGTGTCAAACTCATTCCACTGTGGGCATAGTGGCTGCTGGTTTTTCCTTTCATTTGTACAATTAAGCACTTAATAACCAGGAGTTGCTAACTAATTAGTCAACCAAAGATGCAGTGTGCTACTTTGGCAGAAAAAAATGTAAACCTCCTATTGAGCTAGATGTGTAATATGCTATTTATATATTCATATATATATATATATGAATATTTATATATTCATAATCAGTAAGTAAAATCACTATCATATTGCAAGTGGTTTTGATCACATGAGGGGCACATCTACATATACATAATGTGGTACACAACCAGTACCAGGGAAAGTACAAATGTGAGATCCATCCTGAACATGAATTTGCCTACATGAGAGGACCTGAAAGGTTATTATTAATCTTGTTGACATTTAACAATGACTAATGTGTATGCAAAGCATAACAATAATACATCTACAATGAATGGCTATAGCCTCACAGCATTTATAATGACACACTGTGGCTCGAACGCCTACGTCTTTTACTAAGCCATGCTGTCGTGAAATAGTAACTAGGCTTATTTATTCCTGCGGATAAAGATATTTTTATATTTTCTGTTCAGAGAAGACATTAAGATGGGTCAGGTGGAGAGTAATTTTCTCTCCACCCACTCATGGGTTCCTAGTCATCATCTGTCCATTAAAAGAGAGGCTATGACATGAATGAACAAATGTATTAATGGAAGAGGATATGACTAATCTTTTTATTCAAAACACTGTGTATGAGTGAGAATGGTTTTATGTTTAGTTTCTTTTAGCTTTTGCACGCAATTTTAAAATCAGAGAAAATGTAATTATATCATAGAGCAAAACTGTTGCATTACTACCTGATGAAATGAATGCAATCATTTATGTCTACAAGAAATGTCACTAGATATTGAAAAATCACACTGTATTTTACATCTCTGACAACATATCTTTAAAATGCCTCTAACTAGTAACGTGTGGCTATCATCTACAGGCTTAAAAGGTGTCTTTGAGAATAATTCCTTCTCTATTTTTGGACGAATGTGGTTACTAAGTAACAGCAGTATTGTTGCTATGGGCACAAAGATGGAGACAAGCAAGAGCCAATCAGCTTGTGTTTAATGGATGAAGAATGAGAAATTGGCAAATGCATGCTGAATAAAAGACAGGAAAACTTTCCAACCCTAATGCAGATGCTATAACAAAAATAAAGAAATTGCAAACATTGCCATGTAAGCCCTGCATCAGTGAGTACAGAAATGCTCCATATCAACAGCATAGAGGTGTTAACAGATGGCCACACCACTGACGATAAAAAAAATTTTTCCAGTGGGAACTCAGTGTCAAAACCAGTTCCCTGTTTTCAATGGGCCAAGAGTAAACCCAAGTCTGAAGTCATTAGTTTTCTTTGGATACTCATACGTGACACTGAGATTCACTGTAGTGATATGGTACTATCAAGGGCTATCAGTTCAAGAGATGCTCTTATCCTGACTGACTTAAAGTGCATTGATCATAGCCATTAACAGAATGTTTCAGTCAAGCACGTTGTTCAGCAGTGAAGGGAAAAAAAGTTTCTAACCACTGTGCCTCAGCATGCTTACATTTCTTGTTGTTGCTTGCTCTTCGGGGTTTTAGGCTGCCTATCTGTGTAAGCACTTTGTGACAACTGCTGAAGTAAAAAGGGCTTTTTAAATTAAATGTGATTGATGGTGGCTGTAATCACATTTGTGGTTGTGGTGTACAATTACAGTTTATACTGTAACTCCAACTCGACAACTATAAGTGACCCTTTGTACTTGAGAAGTAATTGGTTTTGACCTAGTTCAGTTTGAAAAGTGAGGGAGCTAAAAATAATGTATTGTTACAATCAAAACATTCTACACAACTTGATGTTCTAAAAACAAACTGAACTGAAAGGCAAAACTGAAGCATGTACAAGGCTGAATAAGGAAAGGAACATGTACAAGGCTGAATGATGCTACACTGCAAAAACTGATCCACAGGCTTAGTAAATTTGAAGATTTCCACATAAAAGAAATGGTTTCTGGATTTACTCAAATATTTCAATACCTATGCCTAATTTAAAACCATGACATTCAACAAAAGAAAATCTTTTTATTATATTGCTTAATCTGAACAAGTATTTCTGAATATAACCAACAACTTAAAAATTTAATGTTAGAATTACATACTACAACGGTCTCATATCTGTCTGAACAGAATTTGCATGACATAAAAAATTAGTTAATTGAGTCAATCGCCCAACCACTTGCCACGTGTCCCCATGTTTGTAGAGGATTGTCAGTAGTTCAACATTTGTAGATTTTAAGATGATTTTATGCGTTGCATATGTAACAGCTTCCCTCCGAACATCCCACCCTCCCAACCTTCTCCTTCTCCACATCAAACCCAACAGCTCCCAAACAGTTGGGAGTCCAACTGTTTGGTCCGGGTCACGGCAACAATGCATCAGCTTAGCTCCAAATGCCCCATCAGGCACTCAAACACAGTGATCACTGTCACCCACAAAGCGTCTTCGCCATCACCCCACAAAAGGTGCGGCCCAAGCGAGGCAGAACAAGTGACATAACCGATTGAAATGCTATCAGCTCTGATTGCTAACTGACTTAACATTTCATACTGTTACATATACTGTAGATGTTTAAAAGAGAAGTCCATGTCTTGATATTACAATGCCTATTTTAACATTTCACACTGTTACATATACTGTAGATGTTTAAAAGAAAAGTCCATGTCTTTATATTACAATGCTTATTTTAACATTTCACACTGTTACATATACTGTAGATGTTTAAAAGAGAAGTCCATGTCTTTATATTACAATGCTTATTTTGCCATGAGGAGTGAAGGACTATGGTGAACAGATATTAAAATTTCAGAAAAATTGACATTCAATAATGACGTCATTGATTTCCACCGTTATTCTTCTCATAGACAAACTTATTGGTTACTGTAAGAGGAGCAGTTGGCACAATCATACCTGCCAAAGCTGGTACAATGTACTTGCATATTGCAATGTAGATAAAAATTGCAAGGGAACTAATTAAAAATGATATTCGATTAAAGTATTTTTGGCATGCTGCTTATATTTGTGTTTGTAAAACATTATAAGACAAGTAGGCCTACATTTGATTAAAAAATACCTGTTGTTGGAAATACTCAAAAAGGTGATGTTGCACACTTGTTGGGGGTGGATCAGACAACTTTTTTTTAAAGAAGTAGGTACATCGAGGGAAGAATGAAGCTAGGAACATGTACTTGACTGAATTCTCATTGGACAGATACACACATGTTGTTAGTTTAAATACATACAGAAAAACATACAGAAATTTACATACGGGTGCTTTTTATATTATTTGATGGAGAGTGATGTGTGGGATATTGAGAATGAGAGCTAGAGGGAGAGAGCCTACAGCAGGCAGTCCTCAATGCTAATCCACCCCTCCTTCCCCATCTACTTCCAAATGATATTCCTACCTATGGTTGATCACCACCCCTCTACCACACCATCAGGCCTATATAAACAATCTCCTCGTTCATGGATTTATAATCACGACCCATTGATCGAGAAAACATAGACAGCCACCCTAACAGTCAGATAATAAAAACAGATATTCAAGCAGACAGACAATACAAACGGATAGAGACTAGTTCCAATTAATTGACAATGCAAACTCAGCTATTCATCTAGTCGTTCTCATTTTAAGCACTCAGTTGTTAATTCATAGCCTCCTAATAATGAGAATGAAGTAGAGCGACAGAACAACTCCCTGACTTCAACAAACCTTCCGACCTCGGAACAGACATCTGTTCTAAAAAGACAAGAGACTATGTATCGGTCCACAAAAGGAGCGTCCAAGGCTCGGAGGGATCAAATCAACGCAGAGATTCGGAACCTCAAGGAACTTTTGCCCATCTCCGATACGGACAAAGCCCGACTGTCCTACCTACACATCATGTCACTTGCCTGCATGTACACCAGAAAGTCGGTATTCCTCTCTCAGGGTAGGTAGAAAATTTTTGTTATTTGAAGGAGTTATGTAGAACGCTTGTTTTTTTTCTGTTAAGAATTTAGTTACTAAGTGCACTTCAGTTTAATGTGCCTGTTCAACAACTTGGCAACTGCATCATATCTTGCACTGACATTTAAATGTTTAATGATGTATCAGTTGGCTATACTCTCATTTGGAATGATTTTTTACATACTGTACTTGCACGTTTTCGCTGTCCAAAGTTCTGAAACAGTTCAGACGCTGTCCATGGTAGTCTGTGGCTGCGATTGAGTAAATAGTGCGCGTGACATGGAATCGTACATATATTTAGATTTCAAGACGAACAGAATATGTTCACATGTTTTACATACTAAAATGTATAGCATATTGTTTGTCTGGTTAATGATATTCAAACCTCAAGTTAGTTCTCTTTCCTCATTGCCACAAACAGATTTTCGTCAAGACGAAACCACGGACTTTTTCACGTTTCCCGAGCTTTCCGAGCTGATGAACGAATTTTCGGGATTCATGGTACTCCTTAAAAGTGACGGAAAACTTCTGTATCTATCAGACAACGTTGCAGACCACCTCGGACAATGTATGGTGAGTACCCGAAGCTAAACAACAAAACTAGCAAAAAAAAGTGTGTCGCTAATTGAACGGGATAGCTATACACTATAACGTTTATGTATTGTAGGCCTACCAGTCAAAGGTTTGGACCCACCAACTGTTATTTTCCACCATTATAGAATAATAGTATAGACATCAAAACTATGAAATAACACATATGGAATCATGTAGTAACCAAAAAGGTGTTAAACAGAGTTCCCACAAATGCTGAACACTTGTTGGCTGCTTTTCCTTCACTCTGCGGACCAACTCATCCCAAACCCTCTCAATTGGTTTGTGGTGGGGTGATGCCAGAGGCCATGTCATCTGATGCAGCACCATCTCTCTCCTTCTTGGTCAAATAGCCCTTACAGTCTGGAGGTGTTTTGAGTCATTGTCCTGTTGAAAAACAAATGAGAGTCCCACTAAGAGCAAACCAGATGGGATGGTGTATCGCTGCGGAATGCCGTGGTAGCCATGCTTGTTGATTGTGCCTTGAATTCTAAATGAATCACAGACAGTGTCACCACCAGCAAATTACCCACACAGCATCACACCTCCTCCTCCATGCTTCACTGTGGGAACCAAACTTGCAAAGATCATCTGTTCACCCACTCTGCGTCTAAGAAAGACAGCAATTGTAACCAAAAAATTTCAAATCTGGAATCATCAGACCAAAGGCCAGATTTTCACTGGTGTAAAGTCCATTCCTTATGTTTCCTGGCCCAAGCAAGTCTCCTCATCTTATTGGTGTCCTTCAGTAGTGGTTTGTTTGCAGCATTTTGACCATAAACCCCTAATTCACACAGTCTCCTCTGAGCAGTTGATGTTGAGATGTGTCTGTTACTTGAACTCAGTGAAGCATTAATTTGGGCTGCAATCTGAGGTGCAGTTAATTGACCATTTCTGAGGCTCTAATGAACATATCCTCTGCAGCAGAGGTAACTCTGGGTCTTCCTCTGCTGTGGTGGTCCTCACGAGAGTCAGTTTCATCATAGCACTTAAGGGTTTTTGCAACTGCATTTGAAGACATTTTTTAAGTTTAAAATTTTGCACATTCCTTCTTGTCAAAAAGTAATGATGGGCTGTTGTTTGTCTTTGCTTTTTGGGGCTGTTTTTGTTACAATATGGACTATTACAGTGCAGACATAATGATGGTCTTCTGTACACCCACCCTAACGCATAAAGAAGAAAAGAAATTTCGCAAATTAACTTTTAACAAGGCACACCTTAAATGAAATGCATTCCAGATGACTAGCAAAGCTGTCATCCAGGCAAAGGGTGGCAAATTTAAAGAATAAAAAATGTAACTATTTTTTAGTTACTACAAAATTGCAGATGTATTATTTCATAGTTGTGATGTCTTCCCCATGATTCCACAATGTGGAAATAGTAAAAATAAATACACCTGAATGAGTAGGTGTGTCCAAACCTTTGACTGGTATTGTACTTTGACTGGTATGCTTATGAAAGTCTCACTGAATGTCAATAAACTTTTCTTTTTTCTCATTCAGGTGGACCTGGTTGCCCAGAGTGACAGTGTGTATGATATTATCGATCCTGCTGACCATTTTGTTATGAGGAACAGTCTTGTAAGTCTACCAACGACCAATACTGACACAGGTAGACATCCCTTATCACTGTGCTGGCCTTTAATTATAATTCAGATTTTAACCTGTTTTCATGATTAAAGCAGATCTCATCAATTTAAAAACAACCTTTTTCATCCTCCTCCAGACAGGTTATTTCGATGTCGCTTCAATACTACAAAGTTTATCCGGCGCCAGGGTGTGAGGGACCAGTTGATGTTAATCAGAGCTCGCTGCCTCACCCCACCCTGCCCTGCCTCCAATTACTGGATTTCCAACCCAGTATGGGTGTTTTTCTGTACCCCACTAAAGACAAACACAATGGCCAAGAGTGCCCCGCTCACCCCCCCTGCTGAGCAGTCCTTCCTGCTGGCTTGTTTCCACTCTCAACACCAAAGGGACATGAGGTTTTTGGATGCCGAGGACAGGTAGGCTGGAGTTTTATTCAAAATAAAGTACAGTATGTGAGTGGGGTATTCCGGTCATGGGTACCCAACACCCTTCAGGTTTTTGTTTGAAGTGTTTGGATACCTAGGACCGGAGTTGAATACCACTGCAGTATATTGCAGTTGTGGTAACATATATGCAGCAGAACATGGGGTAAGTTATCAACAATGTCCTAACTTTTTCCTCCAGTGTGTGTCTGTACCTGGGCTACGATGTCAAATCTCTACACTCCCGATCCTGGTACAGCCTGATCCATCCCAGGGATCTGTCCCATGCCTGTGAACAGCACCATGTCCTCTGTGAGTACAACAATCCAATTGCTCAACCGGACCATGGCACAACTTTACACTTTAGCACAACACAACCAACCATAGAAACATGAGGCCACATATGTGACAGGGAGCAGATGGGAATATGGCAATGTGTGTCTCAATGTGTGTCTCATTGTGTGTGTCAATGTGTGTCTCAATGTGTGTCTCAATGTGTGTCTCAATGTGTGTGTCAATGTGTGTCTCATTGTGTGTGTCAATGTGTGTCTCAATGTGTGTGTCTCATTGTGTGTGTCAACGTGTGTCTCATTGTGTGTGTCAATGTGTGTCTCAATGTGTGTGTCAATGTGTGTCTCAATTTGTGTGTCAATGTGTGTCTCATTGTGTGTCTCAATGTGTGTCTCAATGTGTGTCTCAATGTGGGTCTCATTGTGTGTGTCAATGTGTGTCTCAATGTGTGTGTCAATGTGTGTCTCAATGTGTGTGTCAATGTGTGTCTCATTGTGTGTGTCAATGTGTGTCTCAATGTGTGTGTCAATGTGTGTCTCATTGTGTGTGTCAATGTGTGTCTCAATGTGTGTGTCAATGTGTGTGTCTTTGCAGTGAGTGGAGGAGGGGAGCGTCAAGTGGAGGTGGTACTGCAGGTGGAAGCAGCCGACCACTCTTGGGTTTGGCTTTATATGATCCTCCAGCTGAGCATTGGAGAAGCCCCTGTCAGCTGTCACAACTACGTCATCAGGTACCACAGCTTCACCATGACCCTGTGACATGGCCTCTACACATTATCTTCACCATGACCCTGTGACATGGCCTCTACACATTATCTTCACCATGACCCTGTGACATGGCCTCTACACATTATCTTCACCATGACCCTGTGACATGGCCTCTATAAATTATCTTCACGATGACCCTGTAACATGGCCCCTGGACAGTATGTGTGAGATCCAAATAGTTACTCTTTTTTTTCTCTGTGACTCCCTCTTTCAGTGAGTCAGAGGCGTGGTCAATACGCCAGCAGCTTTGTTTGGAGCAGAACCAGTTCCCTGGGTTTTTGGGTTCTGGTGAGAGTCTGTCCAGTCCAGATCAGGTCTTCACCCCAAGCAGCAGTGGCCTGTCTGCCCAGTCTTTTGAATTCAGCACCACCCCGGCTGGTAGGAGCGCTTGTGAGGAGCCCATGCAACCAGGTGGTTCTGTTCCTGAGTTAGGCCTGTCACCTCTAGATGAACGGAACCTTCCCCAGATACCTGGAGGGCAACACCAGTGGGAATCAAAGACAAACAATCTCTCTGTTGGACCAACCACGGTGTACCCTCCTGCCTCACTGACTAACCCAGTGTCTGATATTCAGACACAGAGAGGGACCTCTGTACTTGAAAGGTCAGAGCCCCTCCCCTCCTCCCTCACCAAGCCCCTTGCTCCTCTATCTATGCACCAACCTCAACAGATGGGGGAGTTTGCATGCACTCCCCCGTATACCCCTCATTTTACATGTGGACGTTTTCCTTTTGGGGAGAAACTGCAACTCAGTTTAGATGCAGCCGTGGCATGCCCATTGGACCAAACAGTTATTATGTCATCGTATAGGGCCCCAGCCCTCCACTCTGATTATCATCAATGGATTCAGTTCCCAGGAGAGACCCAGACAAAGCTGCCCCCAACCACCAATAGTTTTAGGACAAATGAATGCTCCATTGTGGGCCTGCCACAAATAAGGGGGCCCTTGTATGTGAATGTTCCCCAAAGGCCCTGCCATGGCCCTCTGAATGAGCTCCCCCTTACACCAGATGCCTCACCCACACATCCACCCTGCTCCTTCTTCTCCATAGACAGTGAGCAGGAGAGAGAAAAGGAGGACATTTCTCTCTTAGCTAAATATATTAGCTCTTTAGCTGAGGGATTTAGCTGTGACCCTGTTCTTCCTAGAGTAACCCCATCCAACTTCCTGACTAATTTCAACTTCCAGGACACATCTCAGAATTCCCCTTTTGGGAATGAGTGCCAGCCATGTCAGGGGCCAGACGCAGTTCTTAGTCGAGATGATATCTCTCTGTATGAGGAGAGCGTGTTGCTCCAGAGCCTGATTAAGGAGCTGTCGTCTTTACCTTTGTCCTCCTCTTCATCCTCCTCTTCTCCCTCTTCCTCTGCCTTTAACTCATCCCCCCCTTGCTCGCCACTCACCCCAGTCGCCAGGTGTATCCCCAACGTCGTCGAGGGTGAATCTCCACTTCGTATTAACCACATCTGTAGCGTCCAGTCAACGCAGTGTAGCTGCATGGCAGTAGATGGCGCTATGATGGCTGTCAGAGCAGAGCCAGTAAAACACACCGAGGACTTGTGTGAGATTGGGATGGACGTTAAAGCATCAGCAGAGCCTCAACTGTCACTGCCATCGTCAGCCGTCTCTTTCACAGACTTCCAGGAGTGCGCCACTGCCCTTGTCCAGCCTAGTCCTACAATCAGTCTGCCTCATGCCCAGTCCCTTCTGGAGGAGCTGGGTGCCATGGAACCTCTGTTTGAGGCAGATGCCTCTTTCACCCCATCTTGGGGTCACAACCTGAGTTGTATCAACTCCCACTCAACCGTGCATTTGCAAAGCTTTTATCAAGGTATGGAGATATTTGTCATACTCATATGTTAACGTAACACATTGTATTATACCACTGACACCTTTTGTGTTGTTCGAAATTCCCATTTACAGTGTAAGGCGCATGAAACGACTAAGATTTTAGTGTGACGATATTGGTTGCTGAACTAAATCAACTAACTCCTCCCTGTTTTCTTCTATTACAGATGGAAGCCTGCATGACCATGCGTTCTAAAATAAGTCTGTGACTTACTTCATTCAGTATGACATATTGCCATATTTAAAGATATTTTGTGCCAAATCTATACAACATATTCACAAAGGGGAACATTTTATTCTCCTATACTTATTTGGATGACTGTCAATTACTAATGTTTTGTGCTGATTCAGTTGTACATGCATTATATTGAACCTCATAATAGAGGTAATTTAAAGTGCCACGTTTATGTTCACTCATAGTGAGGACGAAGGCTCCTTTGAGCACAAATAATCACATGGAAAAATATTAGCAGACCACAATCATTTTGTTTGATTTTATCTGTAAAGATACAGAAATGTGTTCTTTATACTGATCTATATATTAGTTTCCTTCTTATTTTGTTGAATGGACACGTTTTGAAAATGATGAAGGATTGTCTTTCAATAGTTCTAAATCGATAGACTTCTGTTTCAGTGTCAAAGTCACACATAATTGTAAAGTAGCATTGTCTACGGCAGAGTACAGGTTTTATTCCTATGTTATAGAGATTAAACTATTACTGTATATTATACAGAATAGGGTTTGTATATAGAATGTATACCTATCAAAAACAAATTAAAATCTATTTTAAACCTTTGTATCTTACTGCGAAATTGGACACTGTTGTTCTGTCAATATCCTTTCTGCCTCACTCTGCTTCTCTCTCATTCGTTCCTGTCTATTGTGTGCTGAGAGTCAGGGACACTTATGACGTACATTGTGACGCCTGTCACACAATCTTGATGCACCCTCTAATATGCTAACTAGCATGATGTTAAATTACCAGCTGCTGAGTTCTGTGAGAGGTTCACATCATAATGACTTCTCATTACATCATAATGCCTTCTCATTATATCATTCCATCCCTTCTGTCCTAATGACAAATGAAGAGGGGCTTAAATAGAATGAACCTAAATGGGAGAAAAACAGTAGTGTGGAAGATTTACAAGATGGACTTCAGATGGACTCCCTCCCTTATTTGTTGAACTCTTCATCCTCCCACTCATCCATTCAAGCATGTGCAGGCTGGAACAATAATTCATGATGCAAGAAACTGCAACATGTGGTTGATACGCTAAGTGTCACAAAACGTCTTGAGAAAGTGATGATATGAGTCACGAAACTGCTTATTTTCTTTGAAAATAGGTTATCTTATAATTCCAAAAAAAATACAATGTTACAATGAACAAGTTCAATATCCCCAACCTCAGAAAAGAGTTGTTGTGCTACTTGTTTACAAGATTTGTGCGATTGTCAGGTCTTTAAGCTGTTGCCCTTCTGGCTCACATTTACTCCTTAAAGGAGAGCACTCCTTGTTCCAGTGACAATACCCAGCAAACATAACCAATGGTTAACATGACACCAAACTATCTCTGGTATAACATAGAAAGTAGCAAATATAAAAATGGAATGAAAATGCTAAAAGGACCACAGGTCACTGGCATTTGCCAGAATTGCCAGCTGGTCTGTCTGCCCATACATTAGCTTTTTCTTTTCATGTTCCCTCTTTCACACTAATGTCATCAATCCTCTGCTTTCTCATACCTCCTTTTGCATGCATTTCTTATTTAATCTCTTTCACACCAAACCACAAACATATTTAAACACACATACACGCACAGTGGCTCTCCACTCTGTATACTATAGATAGATATATAAATATATGTAATATATATATAAATAACCACAAGTTACAAAAAAACATACATTATATGTTCTGCCATTCCTTGAATGTTCTCTTTTAAATACAATTAGAACACCATCCTGGACACAGAACATTGTATTTTGTGAATATTCTAGGACCATGAAATGCCTGTAAAAAACAACCCCTGACTGGGAGAGACAAACTAAATCTATGGCTATTCTTTTTGACTACTGCCAGAAGAATTGACCTAAAACACTGACTTCCCTGCTGAAAAAAACATCTAAGGTGAACAAGTTAAGCTGGTTACCTTAAGCTGTTTAAGCTAGAACTATTGATGTCGGTGCTAACAAGTCTAAGGTAGGTTTTGGGCACTTTTATGACATCAAGCTAGTATACCAGCATCAGATTATTTACCATTACCATTTACCACAACTAGAACGAAACCATCACTGACCTACTTGGACCATCATTGCCCAACATAAACCGTCTTGGAATATGAGCTTGTTTAAGCGGCAGTGCTTTAGCTTACATTTGTTCTCCAGCACACCCCGTTTATGTTAAGTGTTCTAATATTCAGGAAACTTTTGTGCTTATTTAGAAATGCAATGACACCCATAAGCACTTCCGTTTCTTAGCTACACGAATTAAGTCTATTTTTTGGGGGGGGGGGGGCTACCGGACAGTAGGGGGCGGTAGTGTCTTAGGAGTGCTCTTACACATATCTGCGAAAAAAGAGACAGAGGAAGACGTTCCATCGCATCCAATCCGGAAGAAAAAATATAGTACTTCCGGCGTTCAAACGCGTTGAGAGTGTTTATGATTATGATTTTATAATTATATTTCCTATTAAAAGTTGTTATATACTGTGATAACATACATCGGTTGTGTGTCCTAGGACAGAAGCTGAAAAGAATCAGGTACGATTAGAAAGTACCTCGGAATTATTTTCCTTTCGTCTACCGTGGAGTGAATCGGGTGAGCCGCAAGGTTATCGGTGTGAATCTAGACGCTAAGTCCTCTATTTGGCTCTTTTGCAGGGATGGCGTCATTGTGCAGTCTAAGACCAATTTTGACATCGTTTATGCAAGGTAACGTCAACAAGCTTGTCTGATTGAAAAAATGACGAATAAAAACTTTGACGCGATTATATCCACTTGAGTTAGTCCTTGGTTGCACAACCCTTGCCGAAAATAACTGCGGGCTAACGCTTTCGGTAATCGGTTTGAATTGATGCACTTTTCTCCAGACATGTTGACCCCGATTTTTGGAGTAAACTGGATTTCAAGGTGCCCTCTATCAAGTGGTCTTTTCAGCACATGTTATGGATGTGATTAAGATCTGGACTCTTGTTAAAAAGATAGCAATTACCTCAGTCAATTAACGTGGAGGTGCAATAATGCTTTGAGGTTTCTTTGATGCCTCTAATAACAGGAGCCTTAAATGCGTACAAGATGTGATGAAATCAGCAGATATGCAATGATTAACCCAATGTTCCAACACTCTCAGTTTAAGGTTGTGGTAGGACATTAAAACATCATGTAATGTTAGAAAATTAAGGACGGTGATGTAAACATGCATCGTTGATAGCCCCTGAAGCCTAGCACAACCAAGAAATAACCCCCAGATTTCTATTATTTTCTCTTTGTTACTAAGCTATTTTATCCAAGTCATAAAGTCTAATCAATCAATTAAGTATATTTTATAATGTCCTTTTTACATCAGCAGTTGTCACAAATTTCTTATAATGATAACCAGCCTAAAATCTCAGAGAGCAAGCAATGCAGATGTTGAAGCACATTGTTTAGGAGAAACCTAGAAAGGGAAGGCTCTAGGAAGAAACCAAGAGGAGCCATGCTCTTTGGGGTGGCCTGTACTCTTCTGGCTGTGCTGGGTAGGGATTGAATAAAATACCTTCAGAAGTTCAAATCGTTAATTACCAGCCAGTCAAAAAATAACTTACTGTTTTGATGAATTGGCTTTCACAACCAAACATTCAAATTATTAAGCAATGATTATAAAGGTCTGATCCAGAGAACAAGTAATTATCAGTTGGCTTTCCATAGGCTAGTGTGGCATAGTTTGAATCTGGCCCACTGCTCTTTCAACAACAGATCTCATCCATCTTTCCCACTGTCTTTGTCCATAAAGTGATTATAAATTCTAAGCTGAATTATAAAAAAAGAAAAACATGGAAATATGTCTCATATGTAGCCAACCAGTTACGCGTCTCTCATGGAATATTTCTACCCTAATACAGTGTCCCAGTTTGCATCCCAATGGTCCGGGCTTGTCCTCTCCAGAACTATGGCTACACTGAATCAGATGCATCGCCAGGGCAAGCCCACACCTCCTCCCAAGAAAATCAGCGCCACATTCGGCCGCCCCCAGCTAAAAGCAGTGGTCCTGAAGACGATGATACGAAAACCAAAGAAACCGAACTCGGCTAACCGTAAATGTGCCAGAGTCCGCTTGAGTAATGGGAAGGAGGCGGTGGTGTTCATACCTGGGGAGGGACACAACCTCCAGGAGCACAACGTTGTGTTGGTGCAGGGTGGCAGGACACAGGACCTGCCTGGGGTCAAGCTGACTGTGGTCAGGGGGAAATATGACTGTGCTCATGTCGTGAAGAAGAAAAACAACTGATGAGGACATGGGATAGGGAAGGGTATGTCTGTTTTTTGTTGTTGTTTGTTGTGTAATAAATGTCCAAGTTTAAACTTGGTTTGGACACAGTGATCTATGTCTGTTGTAATGTACTGGTACCTTTGTTTCGGTAATTGTCCTCAATGATGAAATTAATTGTTTTCCATGAAAACATACATGGAATGAGTTTGAGTCAGAAATATAGCAAAATGAATAGGAAGTATAGTCATTGACAAGGTTAGGAATAATAAAGGACACAATTATAATTGTGTCCTTCAAACTTAACTTCTGTCAAAGAATCCTCAATTTGCACCAATTACAGCCTTCCAGACCTTTGGCATTCTAGTTGTCAATTTGTTGTGGTAATAGATTTCACCCCATGCTTCCCAAAAATTGGATTGGCCTGATGGGCACTTCTTATGTACCATAGTCAACCTGCTCCCACAACCGCTCAATAGGTTTGAGATCTGGTGACTGTGTTGGCCACTCCATTATTGACAGAATACCAAATGACTGCTTCTTCCCTAAGTAGTTCTTACATAGTTTGGACCTGTGCTTTAGGTCATTGTTCTGTTCTAGGAGGAAATTGGCTCCAATCAAGTACCGTCCACAGGTTATGGCATGGCGTTGCAAAATGGAGTGATAACCTTCCTTCTAGATCCCTTTAAAAAAGCAAAAAAAAATTCAAAAACAAGGAAATTTCTAAGAAGCCAAACTACACACCATAGTCCACAATGTTCAGGGGATTCTTGTATTTATTTAGAAACAATTATATACTGAAAATAGCAAACTGAAATCGTAAGTAGATAAGAGTCCACCCTCTCTGTGTTAATACTTGGTGGAAGCACCTTTGGCAGTAATTAAAGCTGTGAATCTGTTGAAATAGGTCTATCCCAATTTTGCATATGTCGATTTGACAACTTCTTTTTACCAAATTATTATATCTCTCAAGACTGTTAGGTAGGGTCGATGAACATAGGATTTAGGTCAAGATGGGCTTTGTTGATTAATGTTTCTTGTCTTGCCACACTGCCTAGGAGGCCAGATTTGTGGAGAGCTTTGGGATATTGTTGTCACACACACTTTGAACAGTCTTGGCCATAAAAACCTGTAGCTCTGTCAGTTCCCAATCCAAATGTGGGGACATGCATCCTGAAATAATGTGAATGACAACTGTTTACCCAGATGGAGTTCAATTCATTGGTGTGTTGTTACAAAGGTAAAGGTTAATACCTAAGCCAGTTGAGGAATTTTATTACATGGTAGTTCAAGACATATGCAGTTAGGATATTTCAATTTGGCATGTATAATTTAAAAATAAATATCTTTTTAATCTAAAATTCCTTGATTTGTCTTGCCTTGTTAAAGGGGTAAACCATCTAAAACAGCAAATTCCTATGATATACACTGCTCTAAAAAATTAAGGGAAAGCACAGTCATCACATTATAACATCAAGTCAATTAACCTTCAGGGATATCAATCTGTCTAGTTAGGAAGCATAAGCGATTGTGAATCAATGTCACCTGTTTTGGTGCAAATGAAATTGACAACAGGTGCACTGGAGAGGCAACAGCAAGACAAACCCCAAAAAGGGAATGATTTTGCAGGTGGTGGCCACAGACAATTGCTCTCTCCTCATCCCTCCTGAATGATTCTTCTCCAGTTTTGTGTTTTGCTTGTGTCCTTGTCACTACCGGTAACATGAGGTGGTACCTGCAGCCCATTCAGGTTGCACAGGTAGTCCAGCTCCACCAGGATGGCGCATCCATATGTGCCATCGCAAGAAGGTTTGCTGTGTCACCCAGTACAGTCTCAAGAGCACGGAGGAGATGCCAGGAGACGGGCCGTCACACGAGGGGAGCTGGACAGGGCCGTAGAAGGGCATCAACCCAGCAGCAGGACCGGTATCTGCTCCTTTGTGCGAGGAGGAACAGGAGGAGCACTGCCAGAGCCCTACAAAATGACCTCCAGCGGGCTACTGGTGTGCATGTTCCTGAACAAACTGTCAGAAACGGACTCCATGAGGTTGGCATGAGGGCCTGACGTACTTTAGTTGGGACCTGTGCTCACAGCCCAGCACCATGCAGCTCGATTGGCATTCGCCAGAGAACACCAGAATTGGCAGGTCCGCCATTGGTGCCCCGTTCTCTTCACATATGAGAGCAGGTTCACACTGAGCACGTGTGACAGATGTGAAAGAGTCTGGAGACACCATGGTGAATGTTATGCTGCCTGCAACATCATCCAGCATGACCGGTTTGGCGGTGGGTCAGTGATGGTCTGGAGAGACATATCCTTGGAGGGTCATACAGACCTCCACATGCTAGCCAACGGTACCCTGACTGCTGGTAGGTACCGGGGTGAAATCCTCAGACACATCGTCAAACCTTACACTGGTGCGGTGGGCCCTGGGTTCCTCCTGGTGCATGACAATGCCCAGCCTCATGTGGCCAGAGTATGTAGGCATTTCTTAGATGACGAAGGCATTGATGCCATTGACTGGCCCTCACGTTCCCCAGACTGAATCCAATTGAGAACCTCTGGGACATTATGTATCGGTGCATCTGACGCTGCCAAGTAGTGCCACAGACTGTCCAGGAGCTCACTGATGCCCTGATCCAGGTCTGGGAGGAGATCCCCCAGGACACCATCTGCCGTCTCATCAGGAGCATGCCCGGACGTTGTCAGGAGTGCATACATGAACGTGGGGGCCATGCACTCTACTGTCACATTATGAGTTGTTGTGATTTCAGAACAGCCTGTGATTTCAATTGTTTACTTAGATTTTCTGTGTGAGTTTGAATCCAGCCCAAAATCGGTTGGTGATTTTTGTTTCCATTGACCGTTATGTCATTTTGTTCTCAACGAATTACACAATGTACAGTAAAGATTTTGATATTTAATATATTTCCTTCATCGAGACCTAATGTGTGATTTAAGTGTTCCCTTAATTTTTTGAGCAGTGTACATGACAGCTGCTGTACCACTCTTGTTGCTTCATGTTCATGAATTTGTTATGAATTTGAGTATTAAGGAAAACTGACGGATTTTGGTCTAGCGGGTAGAATGTCACTTAGACAAGGCAAAGCAAAGCTGGTCGTCTCTCTTCACCGTTAATAAGCAGACTCCATTCGACTACAAAACCCACAATGCTGTGCTAATTCTGGACAGAATCGCCTGTTCGGTTCATTTATACGTCAGTGCATGGTTAACTAGAGAACGTAGATACACCTAGTGTCAAGAGCCATCATATCTCCAAATTGTCAAGCCTCCTCGGAGGTGTGGAAACGTTTGTATTTCTAAAACAGTATGAATGGACCTCTGAATACCAGCGCCAACATTTATTTTGGATTTGACATTTCAAGAAACCTCCCCACATATTCGTTAATGGTTGAATGCGTGGTCAGTGTTGTTTGGTAATTGTTGCTATTTTCTGACTATAGGAAATGTGCTAGTTTGCAACAGTGCAGAAAAACGAAAACATTGAAGAGACATCTAATTGTATTAAACGTGATAAAATGTAGGCCTAAAAGTTTTATCCAGCACAGAATGCTTATAGCTATTGCACATTACTACACAATTTTTTGATTTCACAATAAGTTCAATTATGGGGAACATTTACGCACTGAAAAAAAAGACACATGGAATGTTGCCTTGTTTCCCTTTGTGGACACCAGCAACAGCTGTTAGTGCAATATCTGTAAATTAGCTGTGAGCAGTCAACTATCTTACAACATTTGCCCAATTTTATTATTTAATCGGATTTTCAAATCTTGAAATATTAATTCGATTATTTATCTATTATTATTATCTATTATTTATGTATTCTACCACATGTAGGTAAGCCCTTTATTTTGACACAAGGGAAACCACTCTGCAACGTGACCACTCTGCCACGCAAAACGCGTGGAGGCGGAGCTAAATATTTGAAAGTGGCGGGCACGACGAGATCCATGACAAACGCCGACTGAAGTTCCCTTTTGAAGAAGACTAATCAAACGTCCAGTGAGTTGTCTAACTTTCCTAATACGACAACTGACGCATGGTTACATGCGGTTCTTTAACTAATGTTTTAAAATGTATATGGTCTGTTAACATTGTTTTACATTTAATTTGAGGGGATTAGCAAGCTTGAGGTGCAGTCATTTGTTAGCCAACTTAGCCTGCTAACCTACGCTTCGCTAGAAAGCTACTGTAGCTCATAGAAAGGGTCGATTGCTTACATGGAAAAATAACGTATCAGTTACCGGCCTTGACTAGTTAACGATTTTGTTTGGCTGACAATCATGCATAGGGAAATGGTCAGCGATGGTTTAGGTATGCGGATAAGGCTAGAAATTAGATGACGTTGGCTAAGTAACTCCAAAACAATCATACTAGCTTTGATGGCTACTGCAAGTTGTCAGCTGGTTTGGGATGATTTTGAATGACGTTAGCGTAAAGTACATTTAAAATTGGATTACAGTAATTAACTAGTTAAACTATTTATTTTTACAGTTAATCGATCTCATTATTAATCCGTTTATTCATCTGTCAATAACCTAATTTCACAGCATGCCAAAGGAGGATGATAAGTCGATTCCCGTAAGGGTTGCCCTGCGGTGTCGACCTTTGGTTTCCAAAGAAATCAATGAAGGTTGCCAGACTTGTCTCACTTTCGTTCCAGGGGAGCCACAGGTCAGCAGTACATTATACAAGACACAACACAGCATCTTGGTCTCATGTTTATTTGATCCAGTACTATACATAAGGAGCACAATTGTAGTCTTTAACATTCCTGATTTGCAGGTGATTGTTGGCACTGAAAAGGCGTTCACATACGATTACGTGTATGATCCTGCAAGTGAACAAGAGGAAGTCTTCAACAGTGCAGTGTTACCTTTGTTGTGTGGTCTTTTCAAAGGTACAGAGAAACACAACACTTTACTTTCATATCAGACTGCCCCAAAAAAAACTTAGAAAAATGAAATGACTACTGTGTATTTAACAAGAGTTAATAACATGTAGTAAAACCCCCTTCACATCTTAAAATGTTGTGGATGGGCCCTTTCACGAGGCATCGGTGGCTCGGCCCATAAGAACGTTGTGGTGGAGTGATGTCATCTGGTTGCCAAGCATTGGACTACTGTTTTGCCGCAGTGTTATGCAATTGGTCATTGGAGGAAGGGGTCCTTGCTAAACAGCAGTGACAATAATGTGTCGGCCTCTTTTCAGGCTATCATGCTACTGTGCTTGCATATGGACAGACGGGTTCAGGGAAGACCTTTTCAATGGGCGGAACCTATACGTCGGCCCAGGAGAACGAGCCCACGGTGGGAGTCATCCCCCGGGTGGTCAAATGGATCTTCCAGGAAAAGGAGAAGCGTACAGACTCTGAATTTTCTTTGTCAGTGTCTTACCTGGAGGTGTGTGGAAACCTGTATGCATAAATTATAATGGTTGGTTGTCATCACACAAGGTGTGGTTTGACTGAAACTCGATGCTATGAAGGATTCTTACAGTGTTCCATCAGGGCCATCCACCCAAAAAGTCTTCACAGGGGGGGTTTTGTGACAGAGGAAATTAAATGGCTAAATGTTTACTGAAAATGTAATAATGGAGCATTTTGGGTAATTTACCCTAGAAACGTCCTATAGAGGGGACCATGTTACCTCTTGTTTACAATTGTTACACATTCCGTTATTTCTTGCCGAAAGCTGCACGTGTATTGGACTAGAGGAACCCAGAATGATGAGAAAAAACGCAGCGGATACATGCTTAATAGATTGCTCAAATATTAAAACAGTGCTTTATCTGACTGTCAGGACAATGCTTGTTTTGAAGCCAGATTAGCTAATATTAGTACAGGTGCATTTAAAAAAATTAGAATATCGTGGATGTGTTTTTTTTTTTTTTTTCTGTAATTCAAATGAAAAAGTGACACCTTCATATATTCTAGATTTATTACACATAAAATGAAACATTTCAAGCCTTTTTTTTTAATCTTGATGATTACGGCTTACAGCTCATGGAAATCAAAACTCTAGTATCTCAAAATATTAGAATAAAAAATTTACAATACAGGAATGTTGACCTGAGAAGAGCTCTAATCAGCTAATTCCCTGAGCCTTCAGTACACAACCACAATCATGGGGAAGACTTCTCACTTGACATTGTCCAGAAGACGCTCATTGATACCCTCCATGAGGAGGGTAAGCCACAGAAGGTCATTGCTGAAGGGGCTGGTTGTTTGCAGTGCTGTATCAAAGCATATTCATGGAATTTTGACTGGAAGGGAAACGTGTTGTAGGAAAAGGTGCACAAGCAATAGGGATGACCGCAGCCTTGAGAGGATTGTCAAGCAAAGCCAATTCAAGAACTTGGGCGAGCCTCACAAGGAGTGGACTGAGGCTGTGGTTAGTGCATCAAGAGCCACCACGCACAGACGTGTCCAGGAAATGGGCTACAAGTGTCGCATTCTTAGTGTCAAGCCACTCCTGAACCAGAGACAACATCAGAAGCATCTTACCTGGGCAAAGGAGAAAAAGAACTGGGCCGTTGCTCAGTGGTCCCAAGTCCACTCTTCAGATGAAAGTACATTTTGCATTTCATTTGGAAATCAAGGCCCCAGAGTCTGGAGGAAGAGTGGAGAGGCACAGAATCCAAGTTGCTTGTCCAGTGTGAAGTTTCCACAGTCAGTGATGATTTGGGGTGCCATGTCATCTGCTGGTGTTGGTCCACTGTGTTTTATCAAGTCCAGAGACAATGCAGCCGTCTACCAGCAGATTTTAGAGCACTTCATGCTTCCATCTGCTGACAAGCTTAATGGAGATGTTGATTTCCTATTCCAACAGGACTTGGCACCTGCCCCCAGTGCCAAAACGACTGGTAACTGGTTTGCTGCCCATGGTATTACTGTGCTTGATTGGCCAGCCAACTCGCCTGACCTGAATCCCATAAAGAATCTATGGGGTACAGAGCCAACAACACAGACAAGCTGAAGGCCGCTATCAAAGCAACCTGGGCTTCCATAACACCTCAGCAGTGCCACAGGCTGATTGCCTCCATGCCACACTGCATTGATGCAGTAATTCGTGCAGAAGGAGCCCCGATCAAGTATTGAGTGCATAAATTAACATACTTAGGAAAACTTTGCAGGTGTTTTGAGTTAATTAGATGATTTAGAGCTCTTCTCAGGTCGACATTTCTGTATTATACATTTTTTATTCTAATATTTTGAGATACTGGATTTTTGATTTCCATTAACTGTAAGCCGTAATCATTAAGATCGAAACAAAAAAGGCTTGAAATGTTTCTCTTTGTGTAATGAGACTAGAATATATGAAAGTGTCACTTTTTGATTTGAATTACGGAAAAAATTTACTTTTCCATAATATTCTAATTTTTTGAGATGCACCTGCATATGTTGTCTTTAATTTGGATAGCAGACGAGCAATGATTGGGCAGAAAAGTATCCTGGGCATGTTTTTCTAACTTTTTGTCTGGATTTTTTTTATTTGCCACAGATATACAATGAAGACATCTTAGACCTTCTTTCTCCGTCGGTATCTAAAGATAAACCATCAGCCATCAACATTCGGGAGGACCCCAAGGAGGGCATAAAAGTGAATAAACTGTTTTGAAGTTGTCTATGTTTCACTTAAAAGCACTAGTTTAATGTAACTGTCTGGCAGGGAGATACAGTTTGCTGTAGCCTATTTTCCTTCTGCCTCCCTGTCGTAGATCATTGGCCTCATTGAAAAAGAGGTCTTCTCTGCCCAAGAGATGGTAGGCTGTTTGGAGCTGGGGAACTCATCCCGTACTGTGGGCTCCACAGCCATGAATGCTGCGTCTTCTCGTTCACATGCCATCTTTACTATCACACTGGAGCAGCGCAGGGGGGTAGACAAGTCAGTCTTCTGTCTTGCTTTGTCTATTTGACCTGATTCCTCATTTTCATGGTAATGTTGCAGTTCATTGATTATTTGTCTTAATCTCTTCCTTTGATTCCAAATGTGTTCTTCCAGGTCTGAGAATGTGGTGTCGAAACTCCACCTGGTGGATCTGGCTGGGTCCGAGAGGCAGAAGAAGACCAAAGCTGAGGGAGATCGTCTGAAAGAAGGTGAGCCAACTACCAGACTTTTGGTAACCATAAAGTCTTGCATATATGGCCAGATACTGGATGAACTTCTGGGTCTGTGTGCACTGTGAGATGATGTCAAAACTGGAGCAAAGAGCTCCACCCTCCCTTTTGTAATGAGAACGTCATGGTGTAGTGTGTCAGAGCGGTTCAGGGGGCGAGGCCTCCTGTACACACGCTGCTGCCCAATTGGGTTTAATTTGGCCTTCTGATTCAGCTGCGGAAATCCCTACTCTACTGTCTGTAATAAGGCATTAAATGCCCAAAAATATCCCCAAAAAGATGAGCAAGTCTTCCCCTGCAACACCTGCAGTTTGTAGATTTGTCCCAAACACCAGAACTGACACTGCTTACTGTTCTCAGATATTATGATAGTTCTACACTTTTCATGTCTAACACAAACCCTTTGGGAAATCGGCTGCTGAGTCGTATTTATTCTCTGCTGTCCCCCAGGCATTAGCATCAACCGAGGCCTGCTCTCTCTTGGGAATGTGATCAGTGCCCTCGGTGACGAGAGCAAGAAAGGATCCTTTGTCCCCTACAGGGACTCCAAACTGACCCGCCTGCTGCAGGGTGAGAGCTCCATGGCCTGGATGAATTCGGGGCTTTGTGCCATTTGGCCAGTCCATGTGCCTGGTTTGCTGCGGGCCTCGTGGCGTCCGTAGACGGGCCTCGTGGCGTCCGTAGACGGGCCTCGTGGCGTCCGTAGACATTTTTAGCACAATGGAGACTTAACATGGTAGTGTCATGTGGTGATGTGGGAGTGGGATGATTAATGCAAGTCAAGAGATGCATAAGTTGTGTACCCTAAGGCATTCAACACACAGACGTATTGATCTGAAATCCACATGCTTCTTAGAGTTGAGATCAAATCAGCGGTATATTTATCCTCAGAGTCACTAAATACGTAGATACGTTGTTGATTTGTCCTTCAGATTCATTGGGAGGTAACAGTCACACATTGATGATTGCGTGTGTCAGCCCTGCGGACTCTAACATTGAGGAGACCCTGAACACGCTGCGGTACGCTGACAGGGCTCGCAAGATCAAAAACAAGCCTGTGGTCAACGTGGACCCTCGAGCTGCTGAAATGAAACGCCTGAAGCAGCAGGTACAGTGACCCCTGCCTACTGAGTTACCCTGTATGTCGTGTTGACCGCTGCTATTGGCTGTCTGCAAAGAAGCAGGCGGGGTGTAGATTGAGCCTGCTGCAGTGATTGGATTAGGAAAAGTGTTGTTCCCACGACTTCAACTTCTCATAATCCGAGTCCCCTATCAGCAATGGGATACACAGGCAAACTCTGTCTTAAAGTCATGAGTTAAGCCTGTGCCAGTAGTACAGTTATTATTTTTGCCCAGGTATGTTAACATAGCAATAGATAGTTGAATTGCAAACTGTTATGGCATTAGTGTTGAGAGAGGCTGCTAGTCTCGGATGAAACAATATATTGGGCCGACAGGTGTTTTTGACTGTGATTAATCTTGGTAGTGCTAGCCCGCTGTGTATAATGTGAGTGATAATGGAATAGGACTAAATGGTGAATTTTCAGCAGTCTGGATAGTGTCTTTGAACAATGTGTGAAGGTTCTGAGATGCTCTTTGTGATGAGTGACAGCACAGTAATTCTGTCTTACGCTTCAGCCACGTTTATAGCACACTTTTTGTTTTTGTCCAGTCTGATTTTTATACGGTTATGCGTGTTACTTGTGATGAATTGGATATGATTAGGAACACCACGATGAGATGAGCGCGTTCCTAACATGTATGTGCTGTGCCCGTGGTTTTAATTAATGGAAATGTCTCTTGGTTACAGGTCCAGGAGCTACAGGTGATGCTTCTGCATGCACGGGGGGGTGTGGCCCCAGTGCTTTCTGGGTAACTACAACAAATAGTCCCCCCCCCATCTGAAATGTTCACACTCTGCCTTGTCGGCTCCCGACTCTGTAAACGTATGGCTGGCAGACTGACACTCCACACCAGGCCCTTACTGACAACGTGTCTTCTCTGATCAGGCCAGAGCCGGTGGAGAATGTGTCCAAGATCCTGGAGAGGACGCGTGCCCTGCAGGAGGAGAACAACAAGCTGAGCCGTGCCCTGAGCGAGGCCGCTGGCCAGACGACCCTGATGATAGAGAAGGTCATCATGGTGAGGACCTGCTCTAGCCAGGGGCTGTCGCCTCGCAGCGACGCTGCCTGACTGCTTCCTTAGTTGTTCACCCGTTGAACGTATTGGGTGTTGCTGTAATCGTCACACGCGTCGTGCCTCTTTCTCGCCCCGCGCACAGGCCGAGCTAGCGAACGAGAAGCTGCAGAGCAAACTGGAGGAGTTGAAGCAGCACGCAGCGTACGTCTCGCCCCTTACGCGTTTCACCTAGCTTTACCAAATGTTGTGGCGCCCGTATGACACGTGAAAACACAACGCTTGTCTTCCAGCTGTAAAGTGGACCTGCAGAAGGTCATGGAGACTTTGGAGGACCAGGAGCTGAAGGAGAACGTGGAAGTCATCCAGAATCTGCAGCAGGTTATCATGCATCTCCAGGTACAGCCTGATGAGGGCACTGTGATGAACCACAGCGATGGTTCTAATGGCGCTGATGTTTGGCCCTTCAGGGGCACCGTACCTGCATGCATTAGAAACAGGTTCTCAGACACAGTGCTGATCAGCCTTGTTGGTTAACTCTCCAGCGTTAGAACGCTACATTGTAGCTGATCCCATCAGAAAACCTGGCACATGTTAGTCCTGTGCTAATTCCACCAGGTGATAGTGATATCCTGGAACACATTTCTTGATCCACCAGTCAATGGCTTTTTATAAAACAAATGTTTGGCGTAAAAGTAAATTTCCCCTGTTTCACACACGATTGTGTGCTTTCACACAACCAAGACGGGAGGAAATATGTACATAAATTAGAAGATGCTCATAGCTTTGTCATGGCTGTAATTTACCTCCTTTCTATGGTCATTTTAATCTTCATTTTCAATCAGTTGGCTCCATTTACTTTTTGATACCAGTTATTGTTTTGGCTCACAGATCCATTTGTGAATTCGGGGCTGCTTTCTGTCAACCCCTGGAGTGGGATGACACTAACCAGACAAAATAACCCACACACGAGTTCATTTCTGTGTAATTACACACATGGCCTGTTTGATCATTTGAATGGCTGAAGCCCATGTTCAGTGTAATAAGGAGAAACTCCTCTGCCTCCCGGTAATAATCTGGGATCCCTTATTTCTGCAGGATGAGAGTGCCGGTCTGGCCGCCACCATTGAGGCGTTGGCTGCAGACTGTGGGGCTGACGGAGAGGGAAGCCCTAATGCCTCCTGCAGCGACAATGAGACCCCGACCACTAACTCTCCTTCAGTAAGTTTACTTGTGTTTTTGTCATTAAGCTCTTGTACCATGTGATTGAAGGCAGATTTGAAGTGCCTTGCTCAAGGTTTTTTTTTTTTCTTTTTCATTTATTCTGCACATTTGTTGTGCATGTTGTTTGAGCTTTAGGAAACGGGTATATTTTGTTACCGTACATCCTTTTCCCCAACATACGCAGGCTGTTGTTGACAAGGACTCAGAGGGCTTTACTACCCAGCATGCCCTGCGCCAAGCCCAGATGTCAAAGGAGCTGATTGAGCTCAACAAAGTCCTGGCTCTAAAGGAGGAGTTTGTCAGGAAGATGTGCCAGAACGACAGCCACCTGGAGCCAATGCAGACTGAACACCAGGTAGGATTGGAGATGACTGACAGTTGAGGGGCGGTGATATGGGTTGGCTGATTTATGGCTGTTCACAGGGCTGAAGCTGGAGAATTTGATTCTTACCTTCTGGCATGTTTTTGACCGGCTGCTTTAAACAGAAATGTCGGAGCAGAGTTAACTTATGATTGACTAACTGTTCCCCTCCAGAATAACATCACAAGCCTGCAGATGTCAGTGGGCACTCTGCAGAAGGAGAAAGAAGACCTTATCCTGGCTCTCCACTCTGCCAAGAAGGATGTCAATCAGGCTAAGTAAAGTCCTGGACTTCTTTGTGCCGTTAAACCTAAAATATTGAAGGGTTTTTATGTTTAGTCTACCCACTTTATTCGGGTACCTCCCCAGATAGTGAGTCCCAGGGCCTCATCTTGCATCATAAAGCAGACAGACATTAAGACATCCATTTATTTTTCAAATTAACATTAGAATGGGCAAAACCCGTGATTTGGGTCAATCAATTTATTTTTATAAACCCATTTTTACATCAGCAGTTGTCACAAAGTGCTTTTACAAAACACCCAGCCTGAATCCCCAAATAGCACCAACAGCAGGGTTGATGCACAGTGGCTAGAAAAAACTCGCAACCTAAAGAGGAGCCAGGCTCTGATGGGTGGCTGTGCAGGGTGAACATTTTTATAGTACAAATTGCAATCATTAGTAAATGCGTGTGGGCTGTGTCCCGTCTATGAAACATAATCCAGGTCAGAAGCATGTCTGGATGACAGGGGCAATTGGGGGGGAGGTGGGGGCACAATAATATGCCAGTGTAAAACTTTACCTGTGGTGGTGTACCTAATAAACAGGCTTCTGTGTTGAATTGATGTGATGGTTATATGTTAAGAGTTTCCTTTTAGAGACATGAGCTTGGTTTGTGAGCACTGTGATATTTAGTGGTTCCATTCATCTGCTCCTAGAATGCAGGCGTGTTACTGTCCTTACTTCCTGTTTTGTCCACCAGTCGTATCCCTGTCTTCACTCTCTGTCTGTCCATCTGTCCATCAGGCTGAGTGAGCAGAGGAGGAAGCGCCTGCAGGAGCTGGAGGGTCAACTCACAGACATGAAGAAGAAGCTCCAGGAGCAGTCCAAGCTCCTCAAGCTCAAAGAGTCCTCTGTCCGCAACGTGGCCAAGCTCAACCATGAGATTCAGGTATGACCGTGTGTCTGTCTTCCGTCTCCACTCTGCGGCTGTACAGTATGCTGCCGATATGCCAGGGACTCACCTAATCAGCACTGGTGTTTTACGGACAACGAGAGATTTCGCTGATGGATTTGATCAGTCAACTGGTGTCTTGATCTCCAACTGAACGGGCCTAAGGATGGTATTCTAAGACACGGTTGTTGATGGTGTCTGTCTCCGCCTTGTAGGCTATGAAGAGCCAGCGTGTGCAACTGATGAGGCAGATGAAGGAGGACTCTGAGAAGTTCAGAGTGTGGAAGAACAAGAAAGACAAGGAGGTTCTTCAGCTCAAGGAGAAGGTGCGTGCGCTTGTGTGATCCGTACATACGGTGTACTGATTTTGTTTCCATGTGTTTGTTCCTCTTTCAAATGAAACTCACCCCCCCCCCCCCAAACAGGACCGTAAAAGGCAGTTTCAGATGGTGAAGCTTGAGAGTGACTTCCAAAAGCAGGCGAATGTCCTTCGTCGTAAAACTGAGGAGGTGAGGTCTAGCTCTGTCATAACATGCGTTTTGTTGTGTTCTGTCTGCAAAACCAATCCAGCAGTGTTTTGCGTTAATTCATTCAAGACTAGGTTTTTAGCTGGAGCGCAGTGAAGGCTTATTCTCATTCTGCTGGTGTTTTCACGCAGGCCGCTGCAGCCAACAAGCGTCTTAAGGACGCCCTGCAGAAGAGGAGTGAGGTGGCCGAGAAACGGAAGGACGTCCAGAACAGAGGAATGGAGGGAGCTGCTGGGAGAGTGAAGGTATGCTGACCTTTTGTTTGATTCTGCTTGAGTGATTTGTATGTCATGGAGATGAATCAAAGAATCACCTTAGAAGTGACATGTTTTTAGTCTGTAGTGGAAATCCTGCCTGCGTGAGTGTTTGTGTGTTATATATGTGACCTACAACTGACCTGTGCTAATGATGTTTGTGCATGTTTGTGGGGGACAGGCGTGGCTCCTGAATGAGGTGGAGGTGCTGGTGAGCACAGGGGAGGCACGGCGCCACCTGCAGGATCTGCTGGAGGACCGTAAAATCCTGGCAGAGGAGATCTCCCAGCTCAAACAGCAGATGGAGGCAGGGGAGAAGCCCGCTGCCAAAGTCCGGGTGAGTGGAGACCCCTCTCGGAGAGATCCACTGGAATCCGCTTCGACTGAATGGCAATTACCTCTGTTTCTCTACAGTTACTTCTGTTTCTCTACAGTTACCTCTGTTTCTCTACAGTTACCTCTGTTTCTCTACAATTGTTAATCTGAACCCCCCCCCACCCCACCCGTTCTTCCACAGCGTCGGACCCTCATCATCTCTGAGCTGGAGAGTCGGGGAGAGCTGGAAGCGTCTCTCAGCAAACAGGTGGACAACCTGGAGACAGAGATCCATCTACGGTGAGACTGACCCTCCTTCCTTGTTGTCTTTACACTGCCAATGCAATTCAGAGGTGTTCATGACTCCAGCTACCCTGTTGGCTTCTTCCAGTACCATTGTGCAGGTTTTTTCTGTTTATCTTTGGGGTCTCCTGACCATTTTCTTGCCTGGAGAGATGTTGTCATAGTAAGGAGTTACTGCAGTGCTTTTCAGACTTTCTAAAGCCTGCGTGTCCGCTTTTTGTTCGTTGTTACATTCTGTTGACAGAGTGTTGTGATCGCTGCTAGTTGCAAGTCCTTTAACTGCTCTTTTAATGACGTGAATGCCCACTTGCGTGTTTGGACCAACATTACCATATGATTCCATTGTTTCCTTAGGAGTGCCCAGATAGCTGACCTTCAGCAGAAGGTTCTGGATGCAGACAATGAGGGACGGTTGAAGCAGCGTTGGGACAACATCACTACATTAGTGGAGGCCAAGTGTGCTCTCAAGGTCCTCATGTCAGAGGTGAGCCACGCGCTTATATGTTGAACTGCAACATTTTTAGTCTCTCAAATCCAAATTCTGTATGTCTTGTTGCATGTTGTTCTCTGCCTATTATCCTACCCAGTAAGCCCTTGTTTAATTGTAAAATGCATGAGAAGCAACCAGGCCAATGCTTCCACAGCTGGTGTCTGCCAAAACAGCCAGTTCCAAGCTGGAGAGTGAGCTGAAGCAAGAGAAGGGCAATGTGCTGGACCTGCAGAAGACGCTGTGTGACGAGAGGAAGCTGATGTCCACTATGGACATGGAGCACCAGCACCACCTGGTGGAGTTGGAGCAGAGCCACCAGGAGAAGGTCCTGTACCTCCTGGGCCAGCTGCAGAGCAAGCCGAAGGAGGAAATACAGGAGGAGGAGACTTCAAAAAGAGAGAGGGAGCTTCTGCAACGCCTCAAATTCCAGGCATGTCCCACGGTTCTGTCCGTTTGTCCTCCCTGGTCTGTTTGCTGGGGCGGAGATTAGCCTTCACTTATAGCCACGCCCACCACGGTAAAATCTTACTGTCGCTGCCTGATTTCCCACGTCAAAGATATAGGCAGAGAACATACACTGCTCAAAAAAATTAAGGGAACACTTAAATCACAGGTCTGGTCTCGATGAAGGAAATATATTAAAAATCACAATCTTTACTGTACACTGTGTAAATGACAACAGTCAATGGAAACAAAAATCACCAACCAATTATGGGCTGGATTCAAACTCGCACCGAAAATCAAATTAAACAATTGAAATCACAGGCTGTTCCAACCTGTGTGAATTTCATCAAGGCAACTCATAATGTGACTCAGTAGTGTGTATGTCCCCCCCCGTGCCTGTATGCACTCCTGACAATGTCTGGTCATGCTCCTAATGAGACGGTGGATGGTGTCCTGGGGGATCTCCTCCCAGACCTGGATCAGGGCATCAATGAGCTCCTGGACAGTCTGTGGTGCTAATTGGCAGCGTTGGATGCACCGATACATAACATCCCAGAAGGTCTCAATTGGCTTCAGGTCTGGGGAACGTGAGGGCCAGTCAATGGCATCAATGCCTTCGTCATCCAGGAACTGCCTAAACACTCTGGCCACATGAGACCGGACATCGTCCTGCACCAGGAGGAACCCAGGGCCCACTGCACCAGTGTAAGGTCTGACGATGGGTCTGAGGATTTCATCCCGGTACCTAACAGCAGTCAGGGTACCGTTGGCTAGCATGTGGAGGTCTGTGCGACCCTCCAAGGATATGCCTCCCCAGACCATCACTGATCCACCACCAAACCCGTCATGCTGGATGATGTTGCAGGCAGCATAATGTTCACCACGGCGTCTCCAGACTCTTTCATGTCTGTCACGTGCTCCGTGTGAACCTGCTCTCATCTGTGAAGAGAACGGGGCACCAATGTTGGACCTGCCAATTCTGGTGTTCTCTGGCGAATGCCAATCAAGCTGCATGGTGCTGGGCTGTGAGCACAGGTCCCGTTAGAGGACATCGGGTCCTCATACCACCCTCAGGGACTCTGTTTCTGACAGTTCAGGAACAGTGGTCAGGAACATGCACACCAGTAGCCTGCTGGAGGTCATTTTGTAGGGCTCTGGCAGTGCTCCTCCTGTTCCTCCTCACACAAAGGAGCAGATACTGGTCCTGCTGCTGGGTTGATGCCCTTCTACAGCCCTGTCCAGCTTTCCTCATGTAACAGCCCATCTCCTGGTATCTCCTCCATGCTCTTGAGACTGTACTGGGAGACACAGCAAACCTTGCGACGCCACGTATGGATGTGCCTTCATGGAGGAGCTGGACTACCTGTGGAACCTGAATGGGCTGCAGGTACCGCCTCATGCTACCAGTAGTGACAAGGACACTAGCAAAATGCAAAACTGGAGAAGAATCAGTCAGGAAGGATGTGGAGAGAGCAATTGCCTGTGGCCACCACCTGCAAAACCATTCCCTTTTTGGGGGTTGTCTTGCTGTTGCCTCTCCAGTGCACCTGTTTTCATTTCCACCAAAACAGGTGACACTGATTCACAATCGCTTATGCTTCCTAACTGGAAAGATTGATATCCCTCAAGTTTAAGTGACTTGGTGTTAAACTGTGATTACGTGTTCCTGTAAAAAAAATTTGAGCAGTGTGGATTTTTAAGAATAGTTTTCCAAATAATTTAAACAGCTTTCATCTAGCATGATAAACAGAAGCTTGTTATTAATTTACAACAATTCGTACCCGTTACAAAGCCCCGCTGCTGTCAATCCTGGGCTAACCTTGTCGTCGTCCCTGCCCCCCCGGTCTGTCAGCAGACCAGTAGACTCTAACTAGACAGATTGTTTGTGTTATATTTGTGACCTCTGTTAATTGATCAGGTTGAATAAAGGTCTGTTAGCCTCTAAATATGTCTGTCTACAGGAGGATGAGATTGACAAGATGCGGGAATTGAATGAGCAGAACCAGAGGCTAATGGAGGAAAACGAACAATACAAACAGGTAACTACATGCTATGCATGTTAAAGGTAACTTGAAAGAATCAGAACAAATGTGTTCATCTAACATTATAGTCTACTATTTGTTGATCTCCATATTAAGCAACTTGAGTTTTATTTGAACATTGGTACGTACCGTTTTACTGTTTGAACATTGGTATGTACTGTTTTACTGTTTGAACATTGGTACATACTGTTTTACTGTTTGATGTTCATAACATTCCGTTTTATGTAGCATATTCTCATCCCTGTGGCAGTAAAACTGTACATCATTAACTTCTGGAAACATGAATGTTAATCAATTAGTAAATATTAATATGTAAATAATGGAGGGGCAGATTACAGACTTACAGGAGGCCTTGTAGAGAGGTCCTTGCAATACAGTATTGCCTTGACCTTGTTAGATGTCTATGGTGGTAGAAACATACGCAGTGGACTTTTGTGGTCATGCAGCGTGGAACCTTTAAAGACTGGTTTCGTCTCGTCTACTCTCCAGAGATGGAGAGAGTTGTAACAAGGGCCAGTGACTTGGCAGAATGCTCACAGCTTATTCTCTGTTCCCAGAAACTGACACTTCTCCAGTTGGCCAGCGGAAAAAGGGTCAACCACCCGCCAGCCACCACTCAGTCCCCAGATGACTCCTTTGAGTATAAACCCCCAAAGGTAGGCAACGGAAATCCTTCCAAAAAACTACGTGAGACTACTGAGCTAGATGGGATGTGAACGGTACTGACTGTAGAGCGTGGTGCTAGCAATGCCAAGGTTGTGGGTGTCATTCCTATGAGGAGTGTATACCAAAAATGTTCAAGAAAAGGATAATTAGAGACACCTTTTTTTGGTTAACTACCAAGCCTGATTTGGGCAAGCCCTGCCAAATATAAATCAAAGTGACTTTGTCCCTTATCATCAAGCGAATGTTATTAGCACACCAATTGTAGAGGTGCATAAAGCCACAATCAAAAGACATTCATGGTTTCAATTAAATTCAATTTAGGTTTTCATGCACATGAGTATGTAAAGTGTTACAAAGCCATTTCTACGGCCCTGTTTAGGACAAAATCTCACCAAAACTTCCAAAATCTCAGAGAGCAATGCTTAAAATTGTGGGAGTCAAAAAGTAGTCTTGAAAAATATCCAAGATCCATGGTCATGACAGAAGTGTTAATACACTGCTCACAAAAAAGAGGTTTGCCAAAAAACACCTTGATGTTCCTTGAGTTCTGGAACAATGTTGAATGGACAGAAGTCGAAAGTGACACTTTGGCAGAAATGGGCTGTTATATCTGGTGGAAAACCAAACGCTGCATTCTATAGTTAAAACCTCATACCAATGGTCAAGCATGTTGGTGGTAATGTCATAGTTTGGGAATTATTGGGTGTTGCTTAACCTCTTTCAAATACATTTTTTAATTTTTTGTTAGCTCAGGATCCCTTTTATGTTCAAAAATATGCCAAAGATATGATGGGGCAAATAGTTTTCCAGGGTGCTCTAAGCCAGTGCTGAGAGGATGTTCCAGTTCACTAGCGGAGTTTGCTACCTTCTACAGCCTAAAGGCCGGCGGTTCACTACAGCCAGGGCTCCTCTGAAGATCGATATGGAAGAAATCGAGTCTGCCTCTGAGTCAGACCAGGAGGACGAGGAGGATGACTGGTGTCCTGAGAAGAATGACAAAGGCCTTAACAGAAAACACTCCAATGTCAAGAAACCCAAGGCAACAGGGGTGAGACTTGGACCTGATGTGTATATTTAAGCAACAAGGCACAAAGGGTGTGGTGTATGGCCAATATACCACATCTAAGGACTGTTTTTAGACACATTCCATTGAGGCGTGACTGGACACAGCACTTAGCTGTGGTTTATTGGCAATATAACACAGAATGGCTACCAACGCAATTAGAACTGGAAAATACCGGATGTATACTTAAGCAATAAGGCGCAATGTGGTGTGGCATATGGCCAATGTACCATAGGTAAGAGCTGTTCTTAAGGGTATACGGTCATATACCACGACTGTTAGCCAATCAGTATTCAAATCCAGCCGGTTTATTATAAAGAATTTGAAATTGGTGGCATTACTGATGGTCATATCACAATCGTCAGGCATTTGTGGTGTTGTTAAAGATGTATTTCTGTCCCATCAGTGTGCTTGTAAGGGTCGCTGTGGCAACAAGCTGTGTCGATGCCGTAAGGGAAAGATGACCTGTGGGGAGAACTGCCAGTGTGACCAGGAGAAATGTCGCAACATGGACAGCCAAAAGTCTAGTACAGTGAGTTGAAATCCCTCTTTGTTGTTAAGACTTGTACACCATGGTACATTTAACAGTAGAAGAGTATTTAATTAACCACGATGTCCCTTTCCTAAAAAAAAACAGGACTCCAGCGTGTTCTATGATGATGGGTCTAAGGACTCCGTTTCTATTCCTGAAGACCCTACAGCCGTTAGTCCTGGGGATGCCACGTTTTTTAAACCGCCCTGTGTCACTCCTACTAAGGTAGGCAACATCTCCTTACCGTCGATAACTGAGTCGTGACAGAAACGGGTGACGGCCTCATACCCGTAGACGCGTGCTGTTTAGGTCGTCGCGAAGCCTTGGGGTGGTTCTGTGGTTGAGTTGCTAACCAGTGAAGCCGCCCCCCTCCCCCGCCAGTGGTCTGATTCACTGCCGCACAATACAGATGCATCATGGTGGCCAGGAGTTTGAAACCTGGCGGTGACGTACTGGCAGCAATGCTGCGGGTGGGGCAGGTTGGCGGCTGAAACGTGGCGTGGCCCTGCTCGCTAAATGGACACCACAAAGTAAAGAAACGACAGAAATGGTGGCCAATTAGGAAGGGATAAACTGCCAAGACAATGAAACTAATTCCGGTGTGGTGGTATTAGTCTAGACTTTAGGTATCGGTGATTTCAGATCATTTCATTTGTGTTCTGAAATGATGGTCTTACTGTGTTCTTATAGCTTGTGAGGAAGACTGTCTCTGTCGCTGAGGAAGAGGAGGAGGATGAAGACGACGAGCGGAACACGGCCAGCTTCTTGAAGAAAAAGAAACGAGTCCTTACTAGCTTCCAGAACAGCTTTTTTTCTGCATGTACTCCCATCAGAGAAGAGTCTTAGGTTGGGTAAAGCAAGTTGGTGTGGAATAAATTTAAAACCTTAGCCTCTGCTATAAGGTATTCCTTCCATCTGCACCTTTTGTGTGTTTTTGTCAGTGTTAGTCAGTTTCAAAGTCTTTTTAAATGTCTTTCGTTCTTTCTTTGTACCAATTTTAAATTACACATCACTCTTATCTGTCAGACTCTTTGAGGGCACTGGAAAATTCACTTTACTGTGAACTGCCTTAAATTTTCTAATTATGAGGGCTGCAATGCACTAACAAGCTGATCAATCAGATGATCAAATTAAGGAATTATTTTCTCACTTGAACATTTATTAGGTTCTATGTAACGGGCTTGTTTTTTTAGAAATGTTATACATAATAAATAATTCATGATTTTTCTGATGTGTAAAATGTTTGTTCCATAAGGAATCTCTAGTTCTTTACTCAGTCTTCAAACGAATGTTTGTCAAATCAAGTGACCCCCTTACTCTATTAGCTTTGAAATGTTGTCGGTATCCACTAAGCAGTGTTGCAGTGTTTCCGCTGTACTCCAAGCCTTTGTAATGCTACAATCCAAAGGTAACAATCTACTCCGGACTGCTGGTAAGTGAAAGAAATCTGGCTATATAGAGGCAGTTTTGGCCCGAATTCAAAATGTCGGTGTGTACAAACGAGTGCTTTGAAACCTATGCTGAAATTGATTCCAGCCCAGGGTGATTTGGAAGATAAGATTCTGGAAACATTTAAGGGGAGACCAAAAATGACAGTCTTGTAATACCCTGTCCTTAGGCATTAGTTATTCATACCATTAATAGCCTGAAACAATTTTATCTAGCTGTGTTTGGCATTTAGATTCCTTATGGTTATGGTTCACACAGTATTAGTGTGTTGTTTTAATATCCTCTCAAATTGATATTTTCTGATAGGTTACTGATGAGGCCGTTTTAGGGAGACGTTTGTGTTGCGTCTGAACGTAGCTCATAGGGGAAGAAATGTGACTGCACCGCAGTCTGCCAACTGACTAAAATATAATGGAGTCAATGTCTGTAAAAAATGAGCCAGAGTTCAGGTGTGATTAATCCTCTGTCCTGAATATGAATGTCAAGGCTGTGGAGCCAACCAGTTCTTGGGTTTCTATGGGTGAATGGCTGGGAGGCATCACTCCACTGAGGGTGACCAAAAGGCCCAACTTCTGATGTTTTTTTAATACTTTGCTGGTTCTGTCCATCTCTGACTCTATAGGGCAATTGAATTGGGATCCAAATTTTTTCCAAACCATAGCTACCTATTAAACTATTCTGTGTAATTCTTTCGATCATGCTATCTATGAAATGTTTTGTATACATGTCAGTATAGTGGTGTTAACGTAAAATATTGATGTAGTCTCTGATAAGTCTGAATTGGTCTGTTGGCTGCTTCTGGTACTGGTGAATATGGAATTAGTGTAGCATACATGTTTGTTAGTCACTTAATCAAGTAAAACATTTTCTGACAGTAACTATTTCCTGACCTGTGCATCTTATTTTTAGTTAGGACCTTGCTGCTCTGCCTTTGAAAAGAGTAGATGTATGACTCATCTGTGGGGGTGTATGTCTGATGGAGGAAGTTGGCTTTGTAGTAATAGTACCTGGAGGCCTCTGGCTTACATCTTCCAGCCAAAATACATACTATATCCCTGCAGCGAAAGTGTATTCCTGCCTCTTCAATGTCAGAATTGTTCCCATAAATAGATGTCACATTACAAGTTTATGGGAGATACTTTCTATATTCAACTGCTGACATAGTTGTAGAAGTGTGAATGAATATAAGAAAGTAATGAAGTGATATTTTCAATTCAAGGGCAATACATGGAATCAGGATGATATCTGACACATTAACATTTTAGTGTTTATCCCACTATCTCTGGGCAGGTGTCCAAATGTTATCATGCCTCAGGCTGGCAGCAGAGGACAAACTTTCCTGAAATGTGCAGAATGGTACTTCTCAACTGTACAGTATTCTTTCAACATCTTAAAATGCTGAACTTATGTCACCTGGGACAGTCCAATTTTAGTTGATGACATGTTTAAGTAGAACAGGTTCTAGGAGATGTCACCGTTGACTTGTAATATCAGGCTGTGCACAGCAGAATGTAGCTGTCAACTGAAGAACTGCTGCACGTGTTCAGACCGGACCCCAGCTGAGATGTTTACTGCAATACTTATGAACAGTTCATGCTCAAAGCCACAGAAAAGTTGCTGTGTTAAAGCAGTTCTGCATGAAAAAAAGTGGGCCAAAATTCCTCCACAGCAGTGAGAGAAACTGCGAGTAATTATGAAAGAGAGGGTGGAGCTCTTTCTTTGGTTCTGGGCTAACTGGTTGCAGTCATTGCCACTTAAGGGCTCATATCCACTTAGTGAGTGTAAGGGCTAATCACGTTCTCATAAGGGGGCACTGGGAGCTGCATAAATTTGATCATTATGTAATTGAAATAAGCATTTTATTAATTCACTTGAGTTCCCTTTATTTAATATCAATAGATTTTGTATAAATACATTTGAGTCTCTTATATCATCTCAACACTGAATCACAGCTGTAGGTAGAAAAATGTTGGGCTATCACTCATTTTAGATTTCTATCTATCCTGACGCCTGATGAGACAACCTTCCAAAGATACCATTAACTCCATGATATGATTTCATATTGCTTCATGCTGTCTCCAAGTCTTTGTTCCGGTACCAGGGGGTGGAGTTATCTTGTTGCTGAGGCTGTCTTTATTAAATGACTTACCAGCTCAATGTAGTGAGTAGTTGGCTGCCCTTGCAAATCTGCAATAGAGTACTTTAATGGAAGATAAGCAACCCACTGCAAAATGATTGGCTGCTACAAGTTTAAGTTCTTTCATTCATACAGCATAGGGGGATTAGAGGGCCCTGCATGTTTTCTCCTCAACCCTGCTGCCTGTGTCTTGATCTGCCCAGCTCAGCGCTGAGAAACCTCACTGTCATCCATTTTAAGCACTGACGCAGAGCTGCCAGCAATCTGCGGAGTTGTGTAAACTTACACTTTTAGTGCAAGCATGTCACTTTCTGACTTTGGTATCACTTCCACACCATACCTATGAAGGATCATGGGAGAATGGGTCTTTGGGCCTACATGCTTGCTATTTTGATACCGGATACATTATTTGGTAAATTAACCAACATAAAGCTGATTCATTCCTGTATGGTTGACCAGAATTACTGGTTGTGAACCCTCATTCATAACAACATAATCACTACTTCAGTTTTTAGTGAAGCTGATGTAATTGCAGGGTGAGATACAACTGATTAGATATACGTTCATATTTGCTGCATCACCAACAACTGTCAGAACTGAAGCAGTGTCGTCTAATGACTACTGTAAACAACGGTTTTCCAGTTGTTCCATTATAACCTATGATGGTATGATGTACCACCTAACAATGTTAACGGCTTGGTATTTTACACTGTAAATCATCACCACATATAAAAACAATGTAACTAATTTGCTTTGACATAATTCGGTTGGTTATGTGATTAGAATAACAAATAATATTTTGAGTAGTGTGTAATTTGTAAATGTAGGCTAGTCTATTGTTAAAGAAATCGATCAATTTTTCACGTCTGGTATGCCAAAATCCCTCGCGCCGCCAGTCAATTTTAGAGAGCATCCGAGACATCACCTGCAGCAGATGGCAGTGGGGAGAGGGCGGACAGCACTTTCTTCGACAACAACAAAACGGATTTAGGATATGTTGGTTTCTCTTAAATACGGATGTAAATTATCTAAAGGGGCATACATCCTAAATGAGAAATAACAGCGGAGCGTCGAGATCCTCCTGCTGTTGAGGCTAAGCTGATTAGAAGCAGTCGATAGTTAACGCAGCATTTTTTCTGCGTAATTCGTAGCAAGAATTCTGATTTGTCACTGACGGCACATACGGTGAGATACGCATTATGCGTAGGAATAGATCGCACAACATTTCCTGTATCCTATTTCGGCGTATGATCACAGTTTTTTCCACTAACAGCATAGAGGCTATGGCTAATGGTAGCCGCTGTGATTCGGGCGAGGAGCACGAGTGACCAAACCCGGAGGATTTCAGAGATGGAATAGAATGCTGCTGTCTCAAAATGTATGCTAATAAACGGATGACAACCTCCAAACAAATCTACATCAAACTTTCAGCGCTGATATGACGCTGGGGTTTAAATAAGATTTTTTTTTTACTGTCCGAGAACTGACACAAAATGCAGGTGCAAACTGATCAGCTGGTTTGTTGAAATGACTTGGTCGGCGCTGACGCTGTCTAATGGATCAAACTGCATTTCCAAATGCTATTTTACTTTGCTTCGACTTGACGTTTGGACCTCCAACATTGGGTCAGTTGTCTAGCTCGAAGTTCGGATGAAAGTAAACAACTGGTGCAATGTTAAGCTACACGGTCCAAAGCGTAATGTACTATTTGTGCTAAAGCGTATGGGTCCTGCGTACTCAAGCTCGCGACTCCCACACAAAAAGGATTGTCTCTGTGCTGCGGGGGGTGCAGTGCAGTAGCTGTTACAGCTCCACATCTGGCTACTGACCGGCTATAACTAGCTAGTTAACTGTCTCTCTGTTGGATAACTATTGAGGTGAATGTGTTCCTGTATTATACGACATAAATGTTTTTTAAATCACCTCGGTGATTATCGTGTTACGAAAAGCAGGCCTGTATTTTGGACAATATCTGAGATCAATCGAACCATTTGAAGTAGTCCACAGCTGTCTTCTTAAGGAAAAAACTTACGGATTTTGCGTAAGACACGTAATTTTTAAAGGCAAAGATAGGGTGACATTGCAGTCTCTTCATATTGGATATAACGTCGCCCGACAAAAAAAAGTTAAAGTGGGGCATTGTCCGTCATACGTATTAACGCAGTGGGATTTTTACGTCTGGTCGGCGTTCCCCCCACCCTTCCCGCCGTGACGGTGATGGGTCGGAAGCGGTGTGTCGGTGCAGATTGTTCCAAGATGGCGGCCGGGTGCTGCGGGGTGAAGAAGCAGAAGCTGTCGGGATCCCCCGGGTCGGGGGGTCCTGGTGGGGTGGGGGCGGGAAACGGGGTGGCAGGGACCGGACATTGTGGATCGGACTTGGGGATTGGTTCCTCCTCGACTGTGGCAGCAGGGAACATGAACCGAGTGAACGGCCTGGGGGGTCCTGGGGGTAGTAGTAGTAGCACCAACGCTCTGTCCCCTACCCCGGGAGGCTACAACTCAACTGGCCTCTCCCCAAATCTTAGCCCGGGATCTGGTTCTGGAAGTGGAGGCAGAAAGATGGTTGTTTCGGCGGAGATGTGCTGCTTCTGTTTCGACGTGCTTTATTGCCATCTGTATGGATACCAACCTCCCCGAACACCCAGGTTTACAAACGATCCCTAGTAAGTTCGGTCCTATTATTATGGTGTTCGATATGTAGCTAGTTAGCTAGCTAGCCACTAGTGCTAACGACAACAAGCAGTCGACTGTCTAGCCAAGCTAACTAGCTAGGTGTCCAGTAAGTTGTAGCAGATAAAGACAGTTGTATCAGATAAACGACGGTGAAGATTAGCCGTGGGATAGCACAGCCAGTTAAGATAGTTGAGCTATGTAACGTTATGAAATTAATATATTGAAACTACTTGGATACAACATGTAATTTCACTGGGTGGTACAGTTTGGTGTTCACGGATGTTAACGTCCGCTAGTTAGCTAACGTAAGCTAGTTCAACAAAGAAAAAGTAGCATTTGGCTAAGTTAAATTAACAGCCAAAAGGAAGTACGAGCGTTTCCAGTTTAGAAAGTTTTGATGTTTTGCTACGGCGCGTGGTGTGTTTGTCCTTTCTGCCTTTCAAAAAAAATGACACGGCTTGATTTGAGCTATATGGCATAAAACAGTTGATAGAACTTTTTGCAAAGTGTTTTCTGCTTGGGTTAGCTGGCTAGTCACTACAGACATCTTTCACGACTGAGCATCCTTGGCTACTTAGTTAGCTTGTTCAACTGGACATTACATTGTTAGCTATAATGATTAGTTTAGAACTAGTGACAAAGCAAGTGACAAGGCCAGTATGAATACCGAAATGTTTTTTATTTTTTATTATTGGACATAGTTTTGTAGTACACTTGTGTAGCCACTGCTGGCACTGAAAGGAGTGTTGAGGTTGATTACTGTACAGTACGTGTTGGTATCTCGAGCAAGTGTCTTATACCTTTTACAAAAACATGCATTTTAAATAAAATCTAAAGCCACTGTAGCCCGCTTCATTATCGTGAAGTTATTGTAGCCGTGCTAAATGTCGTAACGTTAACCACCATTATGTTGTTCTAAACTAGAGGAAAACGTCGACCCCAACGCTTCTGACTGGTACAATCGATACCAATTTGACGCTTTCAGGGATTAATATAAGGTTAGCTGACACAGGCCTCGAACTCAACGATGATAGTCTGAGACAAAACTAAAGACCCGACCTGTGAATGTATCAGTCTATGAGCTTGTCAGGTTTGTTTACAAAGACTCTAAAACACAATAAATCTACTACATAGGCAGCATCCTTCTTTTTGTGTTATCATACCTAGTGATTGTCCTAATTTCAAGTTACATTCAAGAATACATACAGCAAGCATTTGTGTATAATAACCATTGAAAGCAGAAAAATCTTACATTCTGAATTCAAGAAAAATGTTTGTCCACAACAACACGTCCACAGAGGACAAATGGATACATTATTTTATGCAGCATTACCCTTACATTTGCCAATAACATTCTGTTCAACTGTTGATGTTTATACTATTAATGGTAGACAGTTGGTTTGGCCTACATTTTACATAATTAATTATTAAAGCCAATCTAACAGCTTTTGTTGCTGTTGTCATGATGTCTAGCCTATGTTCACATTAAACGTTCAGATGTTATTTATATTGAGAGTGAAGGTACTTTTTGTCCCCCGGCTTTGAAAAAGGAAATTCACTTAGACACTTTTTGTAGTTAAATGTTGGGAAGGTGAATAAATGCGGTTATTTTAATGTAGAAATGAAGTTTAGAATATTTTTTTCTTGTAGCTTGTGGTCTATATGTTTTCTTCTATTATATCCTGCTGCTCAGAATGTCATGGATTCATTTCAGCATTGTTGCTAATACATGCATTTTACAGTGACTCTGTCTACTGAACACCAGTGCTAGACAGTATAATATTGCTGTGCTGCATTTTTTTAAATCACAATTCTGTCTATGATTCTATATTTAGATGCTTGAAATATCATTAATGGAAAACCTGGTGACAAACTATTGTCATTAATTTCAATGTTATATATATATTTAAGAAATCCAGACATCAACATGCAGTCAATATCACTTCATTATATTTAATGTATGCTACTTTTTGAAAGTCCTTTTGAAGAAATGACATTCAGTTATACAGTACCTATCTTATAAATACAGGTTTTTCCTACCCGCCTTTTTTATCATGCTTTTTGGAAATTGCCTGATATTTCTATCCTAGGTGTGTAACTGAAAGAGTGCATGTAAGTGATGTTTATATCTTTCTGCCTCTCCCTCACACACATGAATGTTTTTGCCAGATCACACAGAAGTTTATGCTTCCCATTTAGTTAATATTGTGTAGAGGAGGAGTAGAGCCATTGGCTGAGAGTAGGTCACGTGATCCTGTGTCTCAGTTTACATGCACAGGGATTTCTTGAATTAGAGGTCTATATATAGACTTAGTAGTGAGAGAATCCGGGTAGCTGCTGGTCTATTGAATATGAGTGTTTTTTTCTTCTTCAGCAAATGTGTAATGTAAATCAACTCTCTTTGTATGATAAATGTATCATCAATAAATAAACCTGTTTCCGCCTCAATACACAGTTCCGTCACAACACAAGTTGGACTCACAGCACAAGTTGGAACAGCACGTGTATGTTGCGGCCATGCTCCGTTTTGAGCAAAGCACCTATTAGAATACGTGTGAGGTCTGGATCTGCTGTGTGACTGTGACGATGTGGGACGCTGCTGGTGCTCTGGGCCCTGGCGATGATGCACTGTAATCTGTTGATCTGTTTGATGCCCACCGTTCCTGGATGTAGGAGTCAAGGGGAAGTCCTGTGTCATGTCCGAAAGTGGGGCTGATAATCCTGCGAAATGTCAGGAAGTGTTGGACCAGATTGAAAGCCCAATTTCATTTTCCTTCAGAAGGGAATTCCACTGTGAAAATATGATTTGGTACATTTCCACTCTTCTGCCAAATCTGTACAAATCCTCGAAAAAATGTGCTGGACTGTTAAATTGAAGTAACATTGATCACATTCATTGGATTTTTTGAAGCTGTACATCTCTTAGTAGGGAATTGGTAGAACAGAGGTGGTTGTTGGCATCATGCTGGTTTGGTTTTAATGCTCAGGAACGAGATGAGTAAAACATGACAGCTACACCACATGCATAGCCCAGGCCCACCCTCCGTTCCAGCGTTAATGTGGCACCAACAGGCTGAGTGGCGCTTTGCCCTTCTCGTTTCCATTTTTATTCAAATGTTGGTTTTGAATGCCATGGGCTTTTCTTGCGGGTGGTGTAATGTGTTGAGAGACTGCATCCATGCCCGAAAACCCGCTTGCTTTATACCACACGTTTGAAACATAGATCAAAGTAGTCCAACCCCCCCGGCTAGTGTTTACCACTTAGAGGATTTAGGTGGGCTGGATCAACTCCAGGAGAACGGTTCTTGGTGTCTCGTGGTCACGGCCCATAACCATGGCTGTATAATAAAGCTGCTGTGCTGGGGGCTGTAATGAACGCTAAGCCTGCCCTGCACTTCTTGCCACAAGCATGATTTTTTATAGACTACTGAAATATGGTGGCTGACCTGGTGTTGCCAGGTTGAGCACTGGGGTTGCCAGGTTGAAACCTGAGGGATATAATGTGAAGAACACGACACCATTGCCTCCCATCCCCCATCTCTGCACACACTCCTGCCCACAACACTGCCGCGACTTGTGACCCATGAATTAGCTGCCAGAGAAATGGAATATGTGCCTGCATGCATGTCTCAACACTCTTAACTTTGTAGATAGCCCAGTTAGCCTGTACAATTACATTTTTCATCTATTTAATAATGGCCTGTTTGAGGTTTAAAGCTGGTACTAGGTTTGGGTGATGTAGTGTATTGTCTAATTGTGACTCTGTTTGGCACTGGGCAGTGATGTCATCAGGACTGATTTGTAGTCAGTCTGCAGTGTGAAAGTGGCTGTGTGTGAATTGGGCTCCAGATGTAGCAATGCGCATTAAACCGCCCCTGCAGGTTTTTCTAGGGGGTTTCCGCTGTCTATTTGGGATGCCATATTTTTATGGACTTATTGCTACGCAAGACGTTTTAGAGGCACCTCCTAAAACTTGAAATGTAATGTCACACCCAATATTCATCTTTTGAGATCTTCCCTTCCCAACTTACTAGCTGCTTTAAATAAAAGTGACTTATGGGGCTCAGTAAAATATGCTTGACAAAGCTTTTTCTAAATTAATTGTTGTTTAATATGCTTTGCAGAGACACTGTCTGTGTCCTCTGGGTTGGACCTCCTCTGCAGTGTAGAAAGATGGTTTTCTGACTGGATTCGGTCAGTCACACACACTAGATGAATACCAAAAGGCTAGTGATGCATCACCCTTTTACACATGCAATATAATTGAAACAACTGATGCACTCATCAGGCATCAAGAGCAGTTGGGGTTTGCGCTGGCATGGTGTGGGTGGGAGGGAGGGGGAATGGATGATGGGTTGTAGAGTCAAGGTCACAGTATTGCACGTGATTTGATAGGACATCCCTTTAGTACGTGGCTGGTCAGCTGGGATTACTGTTCAGAATGGAAACACCGAACTGAGTGGGACCTCTGCCAAAAACAGGAAAGGAGAATTGAGCCTGAATAAAACGGAGCATACTGAGCACCTCATAGTGCCCAGGAAGTACAAACATTGTATGGATCTATTAGTTTAAACACAGACCTTAACCCCGGTTTCCCTTTCATGTCTGCAGTGCCTTTTTGTCAACAACTATTTTCATGAAAGATTAGATTTGACTTGAGCTCACGGCGTGATTGATTTCTCTTAATGAACTGATAATAAATCAATGTTAACTCTCGGGAGTCTGGATTTTGCAATTCACTGAACCCATCAACCCTGGCTGCAGCGCAAACATTTTCTCCGTCGCCCCTTCCTCCAGAACACAAACCATGGTCGCTTACTCACCAGAGATTTATCTTGGAGTCTTGCCAGGAAGTGGTCTAAAAGACGCCAACCTATTTTGTATTTTTACTCGTTTGATATGGACTGACAGCCTTGGTCAGACCAGCAGAAGACTGTCCATGATGTGATCATTCACCCCTCAGCCCTGTAACAATTCCAGCTCTTATCGACTGACCCTGCTCGTGATTTACCATACATGTAGGCTGTTTTGGCGCCCACAGCCTCATCGGAGCTGTAGTTCACCTGACGTGCCACAGGCTTGAAAGCGATACATTTTAAGTAGGGAGCTGCGTTGTGTGATGACTCAAAGGGAATCTTTGTCATTCTCAAAAACATTCAGTCTGAGCCTCTGTCCACAGCTGTTGTTTGACATGACTTCAAATTTGGGTGTTGTACGAAACAAAGCAAAAAGCCGTTTTGATACCTTCTAACCAATCAGAGTATATATAGGTGCACCTTTTCAAGTATTGCTTTACACTTTGTTCCAACATCCTATTAGTTTCTGGGACCAATCAGATGTAACCCAAGCGGTTTCTGGAACCTATCAGATTATTCAGCCGTTCTGGCGACCAGTCTTCAGGTAGGCTAGGTGTTTAGATTCAGACTCTTACAGAAAAGATAGACCTAGGTTACAACTGTCAGTCTCTCAGTGGGTTTTTTGCATAGCCATTAAGTGGCTTTTTGGACAGTGTAGCCTGGGAGTCAACCCATTACAGCAGAGGTTCACCGTCCTCACTCCAGAAGCATTGACTGTCTGTCTGTAACTCCAGAGATCACTTCTTATTAGGATCGATCTGACGTCAATCTGCCCATCTTTCACTTTCCCTGTCTATCAAGCACATTTGCGGTGCATCAGTCTCACAGACTTAGAATTCTGTCTCTCCTACCTAACTATTCATTTTCACTCTTTCAGACTGAAGGTCACTGTGAAGTGATTCTCCACTGTTATGTTATGTTCAGACACAGCCAGAGTGAGAGAAATTAATTTAAATGTAGATTGGCTGCTACTCAGCTCTTCCTCACTCTAAATGAGGTCTTGTTTAAGAATATTGACTAAAGCTTAGATGATCAATCAGCTGATTGTCTTTCTCTCCACCTGCTTTTCTCACTATCACCGCCATACTTGTCTTCACTCAATCTCCACATTGTCCTGGCCTCTAAATATACATAATTCATGATAAAATACTTAACTCATGAACCTAAAGTGAGACCCATTTATACTAAATAATAGCTCCCTTTTTATTTTCCTGAATACATTTGACTTAATTCTCTGCTTCGACCAGAGACTTCTCCTTAACTATGGATGCCCCATCACATTGATATCTACTGAGTTATTCCATTTGATATCAGTGGTTTCATTTACCTATTTCACTATGTACCATACATATTTTCCTGTGGTAGAAATGGTCAGAAAGGGACTTTTTGTGCCACAACGCCAAAACATTTTAGGGGCCAAAGGTGCTTAACGTTAAGATAAATCATTGACTTTGAAATAATTTAAAGGGGCACTGTGTAGAATCCTGCCTCTAAACTATGTCATGTCTTCTCTTCGTCTCCCTTTACCGAACAAGGCCAGTATAGTACCAGCTAGTCCAGGGTAGTTTGGGGTGGGAAGGGTAGTACTGCATGTGTCTTGAGGGAGTATAAGGAGATTACAATTCGTTGTAAACTGGTAGATGGACCGTCAAAGGTATAAATGGGGAATAAGTCAATCGCTCTGATTAATTTTGTAGAAAGGGATTATTTGAAACATTAACATAAAACATTAACTGCAGATCTCTACTGGTAATATTTGCTTAATTGTATGCTAGTAGTACATTAAAAATCTTACATATTGCCCCTTTAACCAAAATGTGACTGAAATATTAAAAAAAAGATCTATGGGCACGCATACTGCATGAATAAATGTCACAGACTTCTGCCTCGCTTGCTTGTCTCTCAAATTGATTTTGGCTCCCACTGGGAAGGGAAGCTCAAAATATGGAGCTGACTGAGTCCATATGGCGATGTTAAGCTGAAAGTAAACTTGACAGGTTTTCACAGCTACATAGCTGCTTTGGAAAGGTTAACTTTTCTCTCATCCAGCGATCTCCTCTGTAAAGGTAGGCCAAATGGCGAACTGTATTTATTATTATTTAGTTTAGTCCCTATTCCACATCCATATGTCTGTTCAATGTTAGTTAAAAGATATTAGATGTCAGTGTCTTGTCTCTCCACGACTGAGAAAACATTGCAGGTATTGCCTCCAAACGGCCTACCTCCAAACCCTAAGTGCATCCTGCAGCTTCAATTATTTATTTGGTCCAGCAATAAATAGCCAAAAGGAGGTAGGCCAGTTTCACGTTATGATTAAAGGTTTTTGACTCTAGAAATTCTAACATTCTTTCCTTGTTTCTTCTTTCAGCCCACTGTTTGTCACATGGAAGATTGGCAGAGACAAGCGGTTGAGGGGATGTATAGGTACCTTTTCTGCCATGAACCTGCACTCAGGACTCAGGGAGTACACCCTAACCAGGTAAGCCCTGCCCTCAGCTTGGCCACACCCACGGGTCCAAGCATTCTCTTTACTTTGGTTAAACTCTGGTCCTGGTTGGCCACAGGCACTTCCATGTTTTTAATATCCAACCAGGAAAACCTCCTCACTTAGCTCAGTTTGGTCAGGTATGGTTCCTAAACCCCTTCAGTAACCTGATTACCCCACCTTACATTTTAGTTTTTCGTGTAAACAGAGCCTCCCTCAGTGGACGATAAAAGCATAGGAGCTGGTTCCGACCCATCAAGTGCTATGAAGCGAAGTGTGGTGAGCGTGGAGAGCTGTGTAGGCTCTGGATTACAAGGAGCACCGTGTCTATGTTCTCTCCCTGTTGTCTGCTGAGATCTCCAGAGGGGACTGACTGTCAGACTTTTGCCTCATAGGCATGCACAACCGAAAGGGGGAGGGGGGGAATGACGACAAATCCTTTGGGAGGAAGCAAATCACCCAGTATTTCCCCATGTCATATTGCAGTAAAATAGATGACAGATATGTTTGGAATTCTGAGTACGAAATGGCTGTTCTTAAGAGTTCTGAAAGAGACCTCCCATTAACAGAACAATTCGGTTTTGTGGGGTTATGCAAGGAAAGGGCTCATTCATCCAGGTCAGGCAGCATTCCAGGTGTACAGGAAAAAAAAATAACACTTTATTTGAATGGGCAGGGTTGAGCTGCAGCCGTCTTTCATTCTCCCACAGATACCATGACACACGCACTCACTCACTCATAGGCACACATACTCACTGACCTGGGCGGATAATGGCTTCCTATTGGTTACAAGTTAAGACTCCTGCTAGCCTCCTATTGGCCAGCGCTGTTGCTAGGATGATTCCACACTGAGGCCTACAGAGGAGGTCATGCACTGCAACAGAGAGATCAAGCTTTCTGCTGTCACCGCAAATTAAGTTGGACTGGACTAAATAACAATGTAGTAGCCCTTAAATTAACATTTCAGCAAAAAAGTTGATTTACTTGACTTTACTTTTTTTTTTTACTCGACTCATGCGGTGTTGGTGTGTTTTTTTTCTAGTTTATTTCGATTGTGGATCATCTTTTTTCATAGACTGATTTGTTCCTAAGTGCCATATAATACCAGCCTCTCCTTTTTCTTAGTTTTTTTGGTGGTTTGACAGAGTGACAGTTGGGGAAAGCAGTTTGTTGTGAGGGGGAACCATGCAACACAGCCAAGCCTCCAGATGAGGATGCCTATAAAGCTTAGGGTGTTGTTCGCTCAGCCTGCCTGTCTGCCTCTGTACTAATGTCATTAGGTTTGTGAAGCCTGGGGTATGTCTGGGAAAAGGAGGCATTTTGCTGTTCACATCCTGCAGTAATTCTATCAATTTGACTGGCTTCTTTGATAAAAAAAAAAGTATCTTTCATGCATACAAAAATTGTTATGCCATGGTTTTTCTAACTTGTTTGTCCATTGAATCAAATGTGTGATCATGTACTTACCCTGAGCTGAACGCAGAGAGGCTTTAGTTTCTGTCTCAAGGCTTGGGCTCCTTCCCTACTGTGTTCCACTGCTGGTTCTGCTTATTCAAATTCCTAATTGCTAAATATCACCAGGCAGAACAAAATGCATTTCGTTTTTGAATATAGCAAAGAGTGCACAGGCACCAATTGTAGGATTACTGTTGTCAAAGTGTGCCACCTTTGCCAGTGACACTTTAAACCAATGTTTAAATGAATGTTTTCAGAGAGCAGAATGTTCATGGCTTAGGTAGAGAATGATTAAAATGCAGTTGGCTGGAAGCAACTATTGTACCAAGTAAGCCATTTTCTATAATTTATCTTGTTAATGTTTAGGGACTCTAGGCTATACCTCATCAGTTTACAGACCCCCTACACACACCTTGTACACTAAAACATACTGAAACTATGAGCTTTGGTGCTTCTGTGGTTTACAGTTAAGTAGGGCAAGATGGGGGAAGATGCCCCCCTAAGACCACAGTCTAATTGCTGACATGCAAAGTTTTTAAAAATTGTGTATGTGGAGACGGCCATCCTTAGGGGTAACAAACTATAATAAATGGCTACAGTTGACAGATTTTCTTATTTAATTAAAGTTTTTTTGTATTTTTAGGAAAGTGGCATTTTGCTCAGCAAACAGGATAAGATACTCCCTGCCACTGGAAGATTTTGCCATAGGGTTTCAGAACTTCTTTTTTACCTCACCTGCACATGAATTACATTTTCTTTTACTTTTTCCTTACACTTCATTGTGTACAGTTAATGAAATCTCATTATTATTGGTAGTCAGGATTTTGAATTCCTGCAGTCTTTAGACACATGACCAAATGGTTTTAATTAGTTTGTAATACTGCAGGCCTTCTTGGCAGAGTTGCAAAGAAAAAGCTGTACTGTATCTCAGACTGGCCAATAAAAAGAAAAGATTAAGATGGGCTAAAGAACACAGACACTGGACAGAGGAAGATTGGGGAAAAAGTCCAACATCCCGGAGTTAGCCCTTCACTGTTAATGTTGAGACAGTTTTGTGGGTACTATTTAGAGAAGCCGATTAATTTGATGTTATTTTAAAGGACAAAAAATGAGCTTTTCTTACAAAAAACATGGAAATTTCTAAGTGACTCCAAACTTTTGAATGGTAGTGTATGTATAGATATTTTTTGATTAAGTCTAATTTTTTTTAAATAACAAATTCAATCAATTTACCTAATAATTCATTTGCTAGAATTACTTAAAATATGTTGATGAAACAAAGAACGTTTTTAGTTAAGTGGCAGCCAGAGGGAGAGAAAAAAGGAATTGGGGGGGTGTATTACCCCATTTTACCTTACTTCCAACTATTGTCATGCAACGCATCTACATTCAATGCTCATTCTGGCTCCAGAAATGTATGGAACTAATTTCCACTTTCATGGCTACTTCAGAAGCACCCTCACCTGTTTAAAGAGTGTTGCTTACCACTGCATTCATTTGTTGAGTGGTCTGTCATCACATGTAGGGGCCAGCTATCTTGGAGTTGGGATATTTTGTTCCTCATTTCACTATTGGTCAGTCATTGAAATACATTCTTATAATATAAGAATATATTATGAAAAGCAGGCCTATAAGGTCGATTTAATTTGACTGCTTCTTTAGTGAACTGTGTTATTTTAAACATCTTTCTCAGGTTGCAATATCTGGAATAAAACTAGTAGTAGCTAGGGTTTCCATTATAATTCCTTAGACACTTTACAAGGACTCTGTATCCACACTCTACTGTGTCCAAGAAAGTCATGAGATTTCTTAGTATCAACTAGGGCTGTCGCGATTATTTGAGCCAGATCGCAATTATTTTTACAACAATTATTTTTTTGCACAATATTTAGATTCCAAAATCTTATGTTATCAATCTGAATAAGGAGGTTTTACGCAGACATTAGAAATGTCTCAACAAATATTAAGCAAATTATGTCCCTTTTAATCAGGTAGGATGTCTAGCCCAGGTGTGCAGCAGAGCATTTGTCAGCTCTGGAAAGATAAAGGCGCAGATAATTTACTGGAAGTAATTTGCTTCTTAATTTCAGTATGTCGCCTATTTGTCGTATCAACTCTGAAAACCACACAAGCGTGTGTAAAATATTTTTATTAATATTGTAAGTTGATTTTTGTCATTTCCATCCATATTTTCTATTATGATAATGCACAATAAAATGCATATATGAACACATCTGTTGTCCCATTATATATTTAGGGCTACATTTGAAAATAAAATGATTAGGCCTTGTACATGTTTAACTGAATTCATCAAATGCGCGTTCAAACACGTTTTGCTACGGTAGGAAGACCTACATAATAATTTTAGAATGAGCTATTTCAAATAACTAGCCTAGAATAGCCTAATATGTGCCTCAGAGCGAGAAGTGAATATTGTTACAATGTTACAAATCTGAAGTACCCATCTCCGGATCACCAGGTGTATAATTACAATATTATTTGCCTTACGCTATAATAGTGGCATAAAATGTACAATATGGACAATTACATCGTTAATTGCAATTATTTGTGCGACAATTAATCAACTACAATGTCATAATCGTGACAGCCCTAGTATCAACATTAATTTATTTTGGCTACTCACAGCGATATCCAGGTTAGTCGAAGATCGTTGTTGATTAGTGGTTTCCAGTTTACATAGACAGATTCCAAACGATTCTTATAGTAAAATGTACATATTAATGTACAGTAAAAACTTTTTTTTTTAAGATTTACTTTTGGGCATTTTTGTTTTATTTGACAGAGAAAGTGGGAAAGATAGAGGAGGGAGTTTGCTGAAATGGCAGTAGGCCCGGAATCGAACCCATGCTGCAGCAGTACATGTGTTCCGGAGGCAGCGGCTTAGGTCACTGGACCACCCTAGGACACAGGTACAAGAAAATGTCTTAAAAGATATCTTAAGGAATCTTGTATACAGGCTCCTACCACAAGACTATAGACGCCATTTTCACTAACTCATGTGGGATGATTTTTCTGAAGTTATCTCACTAGATTTCTCCTATTGGATGTGATTAAATGCATATAAATGTAATGAATAGGATTAAAGTTCCTGTTCAGCTCAATAGTTTGTCAAATAGTGGAAATCAAGGTAGATAACTTTGGAACATGGGGTCCTAGTGACCCACACAAGTGATCATCATATGTCCCCATAAATGTTTTCCATAAACATAAGCAAATAATAATAATAAGCAAACATAATGCAGCTTCCATGCCACACATTACACAATAAGCATGTTGTATATCATTCTATATCTTTAATAAATAAAATAATATGCAATGTTCTCTCCAGTACCGACATGGCTCTCAGAGTGACGGTCAATGTGGTGAGCTTTAATCAACCTTATGGCCTCAGTGGGACAAAGGGTTTGGTTGAGCGTTGTGTTGTTGCTTGGTGGGGGATGAGACAGTAGCAGACAATCCAATAAGGAATGCATTAACTTCACAGTGGCTGGGCCGAAGCTAGTTAACTGTCAGTCTCCCTCTCAAACTGTGTCTCTATGCCTCTCTGTTTCTGCATGTGTCTATGCCCTTTTTAGAATAGCCTTCCTCCCAATGATCTAACATGCACCATATGAATGTCATACTTCAGTGTGTGTTCGTTCTGTTTCAGTCTACGATGTCTTGGTTTGGGTGGCTCGGCTAATACTTTCTGTCACCACGTCCCCATTTCTCGTTGGCACCGTGATGTTTCCCTTCATTGTAGGCCAACTCTATTCAAATTCTGATGATTTATAACAGACGGGTCACTGTTCGGCATCTACATCTGCTGTTGCAGCCCTTGGGTCAGCATCAGGCCTACAGCTGCAGCCTGTAGAGGAGCGCGAGGCTGGCCGGGCACGTTGTCACTCCAATGGATAGCGCTTGTAGTCCGGGGCAGCCATTTTGTTGAGATAATCTGTTTGTTTTAATAGACAGCCCCTGTCGAGGGCTGCTGGCAATGTTAAACTCAATGACCTCGTGCTCTGAAACTACCAGACAGGCGGTCTAGTCACATTCCTGTTGTTCTCTCTCCCTTTCCCTCACTCACTCCCTCCCTCCCTCCCTCCCTCCCTACTGGAATTGGTGACATCTGCACTTAAGGCCACTAACCAATGGAAGTGGACATATCAACTTAGTGGTTGCACTCCTGCGTTTATTGTCTGATATAGGCCTGAATGTAGCCTGTAAACACGAACATGTGTGAAATACATTCTTAATGATAAGGTTCCGCTCCATAGAAACGGATGTATTTGTGTAATGGCTCAAATGACTGAGGATATATCACACTACTCTCCGAGTGCCAGGGATGTGTGGGTGCCTGTTTGACTGTCCGGTTTGGGGAACACTAGCCAACTCTGCACTAATCAGTCAGTCTGCTCTTGCTCTGCTACCAGCCGTATGTAGAATTCTCATTGGAACAGCCATCGCTCTGAAAGATGATGTCCAGCAGGGACTATTTATTAAAGGTCTTCATTGGATCCTAAATGTATATCCAAGTCAAATTTGGATCTGTAAAATCCCAGTCTGACACACCAACAAGATCCGCTGTTTGTAAAATCACTCCCCAATCCAAGTGGGATCAGTTGTCGGCCATATCCAATCCGATAAAATGCAAGGGCGTTAGGGTTAATCGGATTGAAATTTTGTCTGATATACAGTACCTGTTTTTTTTTTTTTTTTTTAAACACCTACTCACTCAAGGATATTGCCCTTTTTTTAAATATATTTTCCACAATGTAGAATAATAGTGATAACATCAAAACAATGAAATAACACATGGAATCATGTAGTAACCCAAAAAAATGTTAAACAAATGACAATGCTTTTATATTTTAGATTCTTCAAATTAGACGCTTTGCCTTGATGACAGCTTTGCACACTCTTGGCATTCTGTCCACCATCTTCATACGGTAGTCGCCTGACCTGGAATGCTGAGCTCTTGTTGGTTTCTTTTTCACTCTGCGGTCCCAACTCATCCCAAACCATCTTAGTTGGGTTGAGGTTGAGTGATTGTGGAGGCCAGGTTATATGATGCAGCACTCCATCACTCTCCTTGGTCAAATAGCCCATACACGGAGTGTGTTTTGGGTCATTGGCCAGTTGAAAAACAAATGAGTCCCCCCATAAATGCCTGATTCACGCTGTCTCCTCTGAGCAGTTGATAGTCTGATGTGTCTGTTACTTGAACTGTGAAGCATTTCTTTGGGCTACAATCTGAGGTGCAGTTAATTGCCGAGGCTGGTAACTCTAATGAACTTATCCTCTGTAGCTTCCTTTCCTGTGGTGGTTCTCATGAGTGCCTGTTTCATCACTGCGCTTGATGGTTTGCAACAGAACTTGAAGAAACTGTAATGTTCTGCATTGACTGACCGTCATGTTATAAAGTAATGATGGGCTATCATTTTTTTTTGTTTATTTGAGTTGTTCTTGACATGTTATGGACTACTACAGTACAGATATAATGATGGTCTTCTGTTTACCAACCCTAACACAGCAAGAAGAAAAGGAATTCCACAAATTTCCTTATAACAAGGCACCCTATTATTTGAAATGCATTCCAGGTGACTACCTCATGAGCGAATGCAAGGGTGGATACAATCTGAAAATATATTTTGATCTGTTCAACATATTTTTTTGGGTTGCGACATGATTCTGTGTGTTATTTCATAGTTTCCATATCTTAACTATTATTCTACCATGTGGAAAATAGTAAAAATAAAGAAAAACCCTTGCATGAATAGGTGCATCCAAGCATTTTTAACTGGTACTGTATATCAGACCCATATTTATCCGCCAGACAGAAAATGCATGCTCTATTCCCATGCTGGCCCGCCAAATTGTTTTAACTCTTCTGGCAGTGAACGTTAACCCTTCGCATGTTTTTTATTATAGTTTACTCGGTCAAATACATGTTTTATGTGATGCAGTTTCATTTCTTCAGAAGTCATCTATAATTTTAAAACATTGAGACAAGTTCTAAATTGCACTTTAATTTATTTGTAATAATTAGCTATTGCTTAAGCATACCAATTTCAAATTGTTCAAAATGAAAACTCTTTGGCAATACTGATCAGTGTTGTGTTTATTGATAACAGAATGGAACATGGGAGAGGTTGGATAATGCAGTGTTGTTGTTGTTGTTGTTGTTGTTGTTGTTTTGCAGCCTCTGGTACTTGGGTCCCTGAATGTGATAGCAGCCTATATGGTAATGGGGGCCTTGAATGTGTCAGCAATTTAAGAGGTGTTTTAAATTCTTAATTCTTAAGTTTCAACCACGTCTACACACACTGTCTCTGTTGAAGACGGTGGAACTTCCAGTCAGACAAAAAACCCCAACACCCCAAAAATCGCCCTGAAATAGTTCAAGAAGAAAAGCTGAACTTGTCCTGGAGTGGCCAATGAAGAGCCCAGCGCCGAATCACATCCATTACGTAATGGCAAGAGCTGAAAACCGCAATTGGTCGAAGACACCCCTCACCTCACATTGAAAAATTAGAACAGTTGTTACAGAAACGTCAGCGGGAGGACGAAGGCATAGAAGAGAACACCAGAAGAATTAAGCAATAAAGATGTATTGCTGGAGTTTAGTAAATAACACTTATTTTAAAACCCCTGTTTTGCATTGGATGCATAATATGTTGTTTACGCGCATAATCTAAAAGTACAATCAGTGCCTCTGAAGCGAGCTGACCCAAAACAGACTGTAATTGAAGATCTGAGGATGGACTCTACAGTTAATGGGTAAAGACGGATCAGGACTGAGTGGAAGAATTTACTCCAGCGAGTAGTCCATCTGCTGATGCTCATTCTTAGTGATGGCTTTGATACTGTTTTCAGACTTACAATGCCCCGCTTCAGTACCATGTTGATGCTAGCACCTGATAACCTTTAAGATTATTCAAAAGAGTTGCACATCAGAAGAGGCCGTATTCTGACATCAGATTTCTACTCCGGCATTGAATGAAAGTATTGTTTAAAAGTTGCAGATTGATGTGCCACGTCTTGTTTTTATTCTGTTTATGGCAGGGTAGCTAGACCTTTATTTTTTTTTTAAGAGAGCGGTCTGCACACAGGTAGCAGACAGACAGGCTGAGCTAATGCAGCTTTAGGCCCTGCGTTTCTTTTCAGGCTATGGAAATACCGGCACGGTGGCGGTTCTAAACCATCTCCAGATTTCACAGAAATATAACAGCATTGTTTTTTGTCAAAGTGGGTTGGATTTTCTCCTACACAGACGTAATGATTCTGTCTCTGTTAGATTTAGAGCGTCTGAGGAATGAGATGTTACGAGCAATCCATCTCTGTGCCCATACATGGGAAGAAATGCGAAAGCAAACAGCTGTAAGGCAATCTCAACCCCCCCCAATCGTTAATGGTAGATACATTTTGGCTAGTTAAATAAACAAAAACTAGAGAGCCAGATGTGTTAAATATTGCCACTACCATCAGAGAGCGCAAAGGAAGCAAGGGGGACTTCGTTGAAGTTACTCTGGAACCCACATATTACCCCCTCTAGTGGATACTACTAGGCGGACTCCAACGTTGAAGCGCAACAACGCTGTTTTCAAAAACTAAGGTCCGCTGCTCGGAAACATAAGTCTCTGCCCCAGTGTACATTAAATATGGAGCTGCCTTAAGTCCTAAATCTCAAGGTGGAGAGGATGGGGGATGCCAAAGTGGTGTCATCTACAAGCTTGGGAGGTCCTGACAGATTCATTGTAGTTAGGGTGGAGGATGACTGCAGCGATAGAGTAAATAAGGTGATGTCATGTTTTGCTTACTAAATGGTCACAAGCAGGTAAGCCTTGTTATTGGACTGAAACTCTTCGCCTTTTCAGACATATGGACTGTGGCGCCTCGGAAGCGCTTGGTTACGGCATTGTTGTATATCTGTAAGGGTATATGATGTTGGCTAACAGTAATTTGGTGCACTCCCCTCAATGTTACCTAGCTAGATCTAAAATCAATGACCTCCAAAGCATGACAAAAGGTTTAGCTGCTAATTATTTCTTCTGATAGGTGGTATCATGCTTTCAAGCCTTAGTAATGCAATTTAGACCAATTGCAGAAACTGAAAGGGCTGCTGTGTAGAATCCTGCCTCTAAACAATAACACCACTTGTCTCCTCATCATCTTACCTTACCGAATGAGACCGACTCAGTACGAGCTGGTCCTGAGTGGTTTTGAGTGGGAAGCATAAAACAAACTGCAGGTGTCTACTGGTAATTTTTGCTTGTTTTTATGCTAGTAGTACAGTAAAAATCTTACATATTGCCCCTTCAACAGGAATTTCCAGGTCAATCGTAATAATAATTAAGACATTTAATGTTCTTTCCTTCTGGGCAGTGCACCATTTGTGTGCTATCAGGACCTCATCGGACATACCTAAATAGTTGTTAGGATAATTGTGATTAGTTAGGTCTGGGGCTGACTGGGCAGAATCTGGTTGGTTTGAAATGGACCGTAACGCACTTGTACAAATGTATTGCTGCACCAGTAATTTGCTGTCTTTTCAGGTACTTTTTGGTTACCATGCCATCAGCGTCCTGAACAGTAAATTACTGTGAGAGGTCATTTGCCATCAGATTTCAGCCACAGAGTGAGACACCCTGTTTTATGGTTTCATTACTTTGCTTCTACATGCGTCTCTCCCACATCTCACTGTAGTAAGAAAAATAGCTGGGCCTCTGCAGAGCTCAGCCTGTCACTGCCAATCCTGGATGGAATGCTCGAGTCCCCTTTAACACACCACAGAGTTGAAAGGAATGCTGCAGAGGCCCATTGAACACACTAAAGGAATGCTCTAGGGGCCCATTTAACACTAAAGGAATGCTCTAGGGGCCCATTTAACACTAAAGGAATGCTCTAGGGGCCCATTTAACACTAAAGGAATGCACGAGGGGCCCATTTAACACTAAAGGAATACTGCGGAGTCCCAACTAAGCACCTTAGGTTGAGAATTCTGCATAGTATACAATCTAAAAAATCTAATCAGTTTCAAGGTTGCTAGGTGAATAGAAATCATGTAACCCCCCCTTTATCCTTTGTACCTGAAACACTGATAACAACCTCATTTCTACCTAGCTAAAATTTGATTTGTTTGGTGTGGCTTCCCAAATATCTTGACTCCACTGGGCAAAACTGTTTTAAATATGTTTCTTTTGAGAGAAAGCTTTTGGCACCAGCTCATTGTCTATCATAACCTCTATTCAATATCTTTTTCATTGAGCAAGTTGATTCCACTGGAACGTTTTTACTAGCGTATTTCCTCTTTGGCCTAGGGCCTAGAGTCTAGGCTATTGGTTGCATTCGAGAACAGTAATTTTTATTGATACTTCCATATGGGCGGGCCAACTGATTCAGTCATTTTGACCAATCAGATCACATATTTTGATCTGAATCAAGATCTGAATTAGTTGTAGATGCAGCCAGAGTAGCCTGTCATTTAGCTAACATTTGTGTCATCAGCAAAACCATCATCTGAACCTGCACTGCGAGGCCACAATGTTGGGCCCCACCACCTCCCAAAGCCCAGTTTAACCACAGCAGTAGAAGAGACATCCTCCTCACTGAATATCCTCACCACATGGGACATTTCACTCCCATGGGTGTGACAGTAAGGCGTGTAGAAGAGACATCCTCCTGACTGAATATCCTCACCACATGGGACATTTCACTCCCATGGGTGTGACAGTAAGGCGTGTAGAAGAGACATCCTCCTGACTGAATATCCTCACCACATGGGACATTTCACTCCCATGGGTGTGACAGTAAGGCGTGTAGAAGAGACATCCTCCTGACTGAATATCCTCACCACATGGGACATTTCACTCCCATGGGTGAACTGGGACAGGGTGTGTTGCATTATGGGACATGACGACAGGAGGACAGACTCCATTCATCTGTCTCGTCTGACGGTGGTTGCTGCTGTCTTTTGTTAGGTTGGAGAAGGGAAAATAGGGAAAATGAGAATCCCAGTTGGGTTTGAGGTTGGAAATTAACTGCCTGGTTCAATCATCTTGGCTTAGATCCCCTCCGAAAGGCTGTTTCTGAAGTATGGAACATGTCAGTTGATCTAATGCCATGTAAATGTCTTCAGAGAAAGGAGCACTGTACGCATGTAGGGTTTCTCCATCAAAATGTCTCTCTTCAGAGAGATGTGGTATTTCATTCTAAACGTACCACCCTGTGGCTCAGTGTGAGATGAATATGTACCCTGGGTTGAAATAGTCTGCTCTTCATAATCTGTTGTTCTTCCTGTTGGCACTGGTTCCAAGTAATGAAGCTGATGCTTGGCCCTGAACATCCCCTGTGCCTGTGTGTCCACAGTGCCCTTAAAGACAGCCGCTTCCCCCCCATGACGAGGGACGAGCTGCCACGTCTCTTCTGCTCAGTGTCTCTGCTCACCAACTTCGAGGACGTCGGTGATTACCTTGACTGGGAGGTAAGAGACTGAAACAAGACAGGTAGCTATTCATTCATCTTATGCAATACCCTTCAGTCCTTCTATTTTTATTGAAATGAAATATCCTTCACATACTGTATGCGTATCCAGCGCTTTAGATTTAGTATGCCCAGGAGAGTAGTAGCCTTCACAGAAAGAGCCATTCTCCAATTTAAATCGGCGATGAGAGTTGAATAGGATAAGGCCTCTGTTCCTGTCCTGATTTAACTGGAGCCTGTTGCAGCCTGGAGATTGACACAGCAAGGATGATTGGGGCGCTAGACAAGCCCAAGCACACGCACACCTCTGTGATGAGGACGTGGGGGACAACGGTACCCAGCTACCACAAGTGTATCCTGGCCCTTACAGGGACTCCGGTCTCCTCTTCCATTCATTTTCCTGTTACCTCAGTGATTCCCTCTGTCAACCAATAGAAGCCTCTCTGTGGCCTCAGTGTTGCAGCTCGGTAGGACAGTCAGACCCGAGACATGTGGTGTATATAGACCCTTATGTGTCGGTCCGCTCATTAAAGTCCAGTCTTTTCTCCCCCCTCCCGTTCTTTCTCTGAACTCTAGGTGGGCGTTCATGGCATTAGGATAGAGTTTTTCAATGAAAAAGGATCAAAGCGCACGGCCACCTACCTACCGGAGGTTGCAAAAGAGCAAGGTAAGTGAAACAATGTATCCCCCCCCCAGCTGGGTGTAATCCCTGTATGACTGAAGGGCTTTAGTTGTGCAGAGAAGTGCTATTCAAGGGGATCTATAGGGGATATTCAAGAGGATCTAACCTTCTCTGTGCAGGATGGGACCACATTCAGACCATAGATTCCTTACTACGAAAGGGAGGCTACAAAGCTCCCATCACAAATGACTTCAGGAAGACCATTAAGTTGACCAGGTAAGAGAGGCTGCTTTCACGTCGGGTGCCGCCAGTCTCCCTCCCCCCGCTGCCTCCGTTTTGGCCTTCAGGGTAGATTATGAAGTGTAAGTGCGGCTGACCCCTGGGAATATGGACCCTGTGACCTTCCTGTGCGCCACGGTACCACTAGAGAGATCAGTGACGGGCTTACCGCCAGATCCACTGCAGCGTTAGGATGTAACGTTCCCAGTGCCCCCAGCAGCCGTTTAAGTTAGGGGGCGGGGGGAGTGACTACGCCCCCTCTGACACGCCTCTCTTCTTGCCCAGGTACCGTAGTGAGAAGATGACAATGAGCTATGCGGAGTACATCGGGCACCGCCAGCACCATCACTACCAGAACGGCACCGGGCACCCTCTACCCCCCTACAACCATTATTCCTGACAGCGAGCCGCATGACCAATCACTGGACCTCTCCGCGGACATTTTCCCCGGAGAGCCCGCCCCCTCCTGGTCTAGCTATCTCTACTACTGTACCATTTTATGATGATAGTTTCCGTTGCCATGCTGACGCTCTCCCAGACGTTGACTTGGCAACGGGTGGCAAAATAAGCATAAATTGATAATGAGAAGTAAAAAAATCAAACCAATCTTTTATTTTTATCCTCCTATTGATTTTGTTTTTGCAGCATTATATAATATAATATAATATAATCCCTTTCGTTCATATTTTTGACAAGGAAAACCAATACTAGATTTTCTTTTAAAACTTTTATTGTTTTCAAACAATCCTAATCAGGTTTTTAATTCTGTGGATGGAAGCAAGTCATATATATGGTGGATTATTGTGGCATAGTGGTATATGCTCATGTTTTGTGTAGGCTTTGCTACAGCGTTCCATTTATTAGGACGTTTCTTTTCTTTTTCTAGTCTAATCCTTTCATAGTAGCCAGATTGACATTATATGTATCATGTAGCAAGCCAATGGCAGTTCCAGAAGGTTCTATCTTTTCCAAAATGTTGCAATTCCTCTCAAAGAATTGACTGTTACAGTTGGTTTGGTCCTTGTTAACCGTTGTAGTGATGTAGTTGTTCTGTCTAGATTGTAGATGATAGGGTTGTGAAGCCACGGGCCAGTATTTACTGATCTTTATCGCTTTGCACGACAATTGTTTGTGTGGTTCGAAGTTTGTTGTTAAGTGCACATCTGACAGGAGATTGAAGCCGCTGAATTAAATTAGAAAAAGTATCATGCCAAAATATTTCCCAAGATGCTCGACAGAGCAGATCCGTTCCACCCGTGTGTTCACTGTTTTGTGATAAAACCTGCAAAACTTGAATTTAATTTGTTTGGCTTTGGCTACATTGTATGCCCTCCCTTTTATTTTATTTTTTCAAACTTGAGAAATTAATGGGGGAAGCCATTTTAGCTTGATCATGACGACATCAAGGGAAGTTAACCGTCCCTAGTCTCAGCGGAGCAGGCTGGGAGTTATTGTGACCCATGGGGCTTGAGGGTGTGGTGTGGTTGGAATCTGCAGAGTGCACATACATAATGCACCACGTCTTTGCCCTTTAAATATAATCCTGTTATTCCATGCCAGTTGGTTTGAGAGAAAACCAATGAATGAGACTTGAGTCTAGTGACAGGGACATGCTAAAACTACTGAAAGCCATATTCTCTTTATAATGCATGCTTTGTAAGAGTGATTGGTTGGCTTGAGGTGTTTGCTTTTCTCCCTTTCTCTAATTCGTAACCTCTCCGTTTTTACTTCCTGTAACAGTTGACTTATTCCGATGGCTTTGGTCCCGACCTTTTGGTTTCATATTTAAGATTGTGCTCTGTGTTTTGGTCCTAGTTGGGAACCTGGGTCTGTGTGACAACTAGGCCTTTCCCCAAATAATCTGTGAGTTAGCATTGCCAGTGCTTGAACTCCCTTTGTGCTGTTTGTTTTCCACTAGTTTGATACCATTTTAACTGGCCACAATGACCCTTAAGTATGCTTGATGTAATCAATGTTTACATCCACATGACGTTACGTTCTTGGTGACGGTTGCCATAGTTGTGCACTCGTGTTCTAGTCAAATGTTGGGCGTTGCTGTGACGGCTACAGGAGACAAGACTAGCTAACATTTAAAGCCTGGGCCCTGGTCTTTGTCGGTCGCGTTTTTCAGGGCATCCCGCCGTTATTTTCCGTTTCAACATGACATGCTGCTGTTTGTTGAGGTGCTCGCTGTTTTCAGGACCAGTTGCTCTCTTATCTCTGTGCCACTAGAAACCCTTTGGTCTGTCCTGTCTGTTGTTTGGGCTGATAGGTGAGTTGGTTGGAACCGATGCAGGGCAAAGTGAGAAAGGGTGAACGGCCTGCATTCAGTCCAAATCCTGTAAGGAGAAGAGCTTTGAACAGCATGGAAGCCATTTCCAAGTGAAGTTGAGGATTAGCTCACAACCATCTTGTTTTTCAAAGGATTTGATCTGCAGGACATTAGATTTTTGTGTGGTGACGGAAATTTTTAGAGGTGCTTGTACTTGAAGAAAAAAAAAAAATAGACATCTTTTTGCAACAGCCTTTACCAACAACTAACAGTAGGACATATTGTTTTTCTTTTCTTTTTATGCAAACTGTTAAGGGCTTATTGGCACTCCATCCACAGTAACCCCAAATGACCCCGATTTCAGTTGTGTTGCCTTAATAACTCAATTAATAAATGTGGACCGGTAAAATGGTGGCCTGAGTGTTCTGTCCCACGCTGTACAGACTGCCCCTGCCCTCCACCTGCAGGCTAGGGAAGGACTTTAAGCAACTGTTTCACCCTCACCATTGTATTGGGCGGCTAAGGGGACTGTTAGTCAAGCCATTCTATTACATTTACAGTAATTTAGCAAGATGTTCTTACCCAGAGCGACACTGTTAAAAACACCGTTCTGCCTAAATATGACCCAGTGTAGATGTGGGCCAGAGACACGCAACACCTATTATGTTGCCATAACAGGTGTTGTGGTTCCCTGCTTAGCAATGTGATTTAATTTCCATCATGTTCTGCTCCTAGGGTCAGGGAACCGCTGCTTCAGACTGTGCTGCTTAACAACATTGACAGGACACAGTACCCATATTGAGAGAGCTGTTGGCCTAGTAGTTAATCACAAAAAACTGTTTTCGGAGAACTGCGGGAATAGCTTTCTGCTCTACTGAACAGTCAGGTAGCCATTTTCTGGTCCATTAAATACAGCACAACCTGAAAATGTTTCTGCTGCAAAACCAAGCCCATCACCGTCTTTAACATACTTGTGAATATGTGTACACACATGCAGTCCATGTTGCTGCATGGGGGCGTGTGGAGCATAAAGTATGGTTTAACCCATGACATGCTTTGTCTACAACGTCAAGACTAGTGTAAATCATTACAGAAATATAGAAAATAAATAAAATGGTGCTATTGGACCTCATGTTGGGGCGGTCGCGGGTTTCGTGACTGGTCATGCGGACTCATCGATCATATCAGACTATTAACCTTGATATATGCAGATCTGTTCAACAGGTGTTTTTTTTCCTACCAGTATAAGTCAACACCCTGCAGGTTTGAAAGGACAAGAAGCCACCACTACCCAACCCCACTGTCCCCCCACCCCTCATACCTTCTCCACCCCAAGTTCCTCCCTGTATCATGGCCTGGGGGTTAAAGGTGTAGACTGTCAGTAGATCGTGGCATCAGAAGGGGACATTGTCTTTCCCGGGCTGGAACAGTAAAACGGGCCCTTACCCCATCTATCGCCTGCCGCCCCATCCTCAGCCCTTTTTGGGCCTGGCCCACAACTAGATGTTCCTTTTTAAAAGCACCCACAACGCTTCATGTTTTACCTCTGTGTTAACTATTTTTTAATGCTGTCTGGAACGCATCCTCCTCCATGGGCCTGACTAGCCGCTTAAAGCAAAGGTCACCTGACACAAGGCTTTCACTCAACTGTACCTCTCACAAACTCCCTTGAAGGAAGCCCTGAGTTTTAGCCTACTAACTGAATATGGTCATGCATGTGTAGTAACCCTCTATAACCATGGTTTCTTGAAGCTAAAGACCATGTTGTGACTTGGCTGGAAATGAGGGCAGTTTGGTTGGTAGGTTTAGTGGGAGCCAGGCGAGATGTCATCAGGATGCTGCTAGAATTATTGTAACACATTTGACTGGGACTATTTCTTGCCATTTGTGAATTCCTCTTCCATAAGACAGTGAGTATATCATGTTCCTTTCATGTGGAAATGACTGAACGTTCTGTCTTTTTGACCTCTAGAATCTAGCTTCATGAATACCTAATCTCAGTCAAATGTGATATTCCCAGCGTTGGTCAAAATGTAATTCACTGCTAATTTGCAGTTAAAACACCTCTGCCCATGGACGAGTGACCTTTGCTCATACTGACAGAACTTGTATAATGTGTGAAGACAGAATGTCATTTGGTTCCGTACCAGGGTTAGGGTTTAGTACCGGTATTCCTTGTATGTGCGTGATGCACGTATTTTAGTGGAATGCTTTAAGCTCATGTTACCTTTGTATGTTCAACTGAACCAAAGATGCCTCTGGCCATGTCCAAATGCTGCTCTTCAGGCATGGCTTCTTGTCCTTCCAAATTACACCCTGCAAGATAAAACTTTTTTAAAAAATATATTGTATTTTAATTTTATTTTTTACAATTTCTAACTTGTCTTTTGATTTCTTTAGCAACCTCTTATTCAATGCATTTTCACAAATTCAGTCTGAAGCCTTAACAGGCATCAAGATTAGTGAAATTAGCTGGTTGCACAGTTTTTTTTTTATTTTGTCATTTTTTTCATTATCATTTTTTTCCAACAAAAAAATAGAAAATTAAACCCCATAGCGTGCCTCCTAGATGTATGGGTTTCTATGTGTTTTTTTTTCCTAAAGACCAGCAGTTATACTTTATATAAAAGATGAGTTTCTCCTTATTTTTTATGCCATTAAAGATGAAAAAGCCTCTTTTCTTTACTCTGGACCCAGTAGCTGCACTGGTATACAATCGCACTGATAGATATACAAAAAAATACATCAATAATAATAATAAATGAAATATGAACTACAATGTGTTTGGAACTTTTATAAGAAAAATTAATTTAATAAAATGGAAAAAAAAGTGAAATTGCTGTTTTTGTACATCAAAATCAATTCTTTTAAAAAAAAATATTTTGGATCTAGTTTCTAAATTATTTTAGTGGTTTTCTATGTTCTGAAAATTTGAGACACCGAGTTGAGATGCGTCGCTGTGCAGAGTGACCGTCTGCGATGGTGGCATGACTGGTGGTGGGGTTGCCTGGTGTAACCCCTCCACCACGTTTTATTTCTTCTACTTTACATTTTTGGTTCTGTCTCTTTCTCTGCTTTAGTATTTGAAAATGTTGATGGAATATTATGAACTGGGAAAAAAAACCTCCCCTTTAGATCTAGATCCTACTTCCTTCCCCATTAAATTGCTGTTAGTGTGATGAGACTTCAAATGGGCATTTATGATAGTATGGCTCCAAAAAAAAGAAAAATGTAACAACAAAAAAACTGTGGGGAGGAAGAAAATCTATATAGATGGGTTATCAGTGGGTATGAGATGGCTGTGGGGATGATCACGTAGTTTTAAACATTATTACCTTTTAAAATCATTTATCCAATAAAAATGAATAAAACCAAGTGAAATGATACAAAATGTGTTTTGTAATTACTTGGATTTTATGTATGGTGATCAGTATGACGGATATGATTGTCTTGTAACTATGGTATAAGGGGTATGTTCTATGATGAAAATTTGTCATTAGGTGATGTTTTGGTATTACATTACATGTGTTACGTTACATATGACAAATGTTTTGTTATAGCCAAAGTAGATCTTTTACAATACACTGTTATAGTCCTTAGTAATGAGAGCAAAGTCATTTAGTAGATGGACGGTTATTTAACTCTTTGCCTGCTGTTAAAGTGCTAGATATTCAATGAGAAAATACAACTGATGAGCAGAAATTAATTTTATAGTCAATACAGCACAGAGCACATTCACCCAGAAGTGTACAAAACATTTACCACATCCCTTGTTTTCATGTGTACTTGTAAAGTAACACAAACTCCCTCATTACAAAATAAGTGATCCAATGATCAAAGTGACAGGAAATTGTAATTAAAACCCCTTTTACATAGTCCTCTATTCAGTCCAAAAGTCATTGCATTAGTGATGCTGCATTTCTTTCCCCCCCATGTTTAAATAAACTCAGACTGCTCCTACATACTGTATAAAAACCAACTACTACCATGGTAACACCCTCACAGGTCTGATTTCACTGTTCAGAATTAGAAGTGTGTGGTCACGGGATAAGTAAACACTGCATAAACATTGCTTGGGCTGGTTTGAATGTCTCCCAGCCAAATACTTCCCTTAAAACAGGGGGTTCCCAATGACTGTCCCAAAGTAGAGCTATGTCGATCATTTGTCATTAACTAAATCAATACAGATACACAAAGCATACAGTATGTGATGGGTTATATAGAACATGTGTATATTGGGGTACATGTGGACTGAACCTGGGGCACAACACATGCAGATTGGAGTGTGACTTATAGAAGAGGAACACTTCCCCATCTTATATGATGAAATATTAACATTTAACATGACAATGTCCATCTGCAACCTTGTTGTGTACTGTTATATATGCCCCATGATTAATACATCCCTTTAATAAATCCTCTGTGCAGTCCCTTTCTTCCACTGAAATCCCTATGACAGGCACCAGGCATCGTTCCTCTGATAATGGTGCCTTCTCTAAATACCTACATCAACATGCCTTACTGTCATCTCCCAGCATACAGAACTGATGTTAAAAGGACAGCCAGTGGTGTGCATGGTCTACAAGACCTCCCAGATCACATTTTTCAGTTTGGTGAAACCGGTGATGAGAGATGGCAAAAGGCAGGAGGGCTCTTTCCCATATAACACTTTGGCAAAGGAGAAAATGTAAGGAATAGGTTTCTCCTTGTCAGTTGTTGAAAGGTTGTGACTTGGGGCCATCATTTACAAAGACAACTTCATAACTTTTACTCTTCAAACTAAATAACACAATGAGATTAATATTATTATTTTTTTTACAATGGATTAAACAGATGTTTTTATAATGTGATAATCTTAAATACAAACAAATGGCGATGTTGACCTGTTTTCAGGCCAACTGGCATGGCAAGCACACGGAGTTAAATGTACAGTAACAACAGTTCTATAACATCGGGGTTAGCCCCATTTGTTTCTGAACATACATTACAGTCCGTAAATATTTTTAGTGACAGCTTCTGTTGTTTTGCCTCTGTACTCCAGCAGTTTGGATTGGGGATTATGGGGTTTAAGTACAGAATGTCAGCTAATTTCAGGGTATTTTCATCATTTAGAAATAACAGTTTTAATGGACCAAAACTATTTGGATGTTGGTTTGTATCATCAGTGCATTTTGAGTTGGTTTCATGTATCTGACAACACAAGAACAAAAGTGTCATGAGTTATCATGATGCTGATAAATCATAAATCGACAAAGCCAAAACATTAGGCATCAACGTCAATTACTCAGTACAAGAAGAAAGCACTGGTTAGCTCAGCAATGGCAAATGACCTGGTATCACACTGAAGACCTTTTCTCCAAAGAATGCTCACCATGAAGAAAAAAATACAACACAGATCTGAAACACTCTCCAGAAAGTAGTCATGGATTTGTCAGCCGGTACCATTCACAGAAGACTACACAGGACTGCAAGGTGCAAAAACAGTAGTTAGTCTCAAAAGTAGTATAGCTTAAAAAAATCCCAAAAGATCCTGCAGTTTCTGGAAAAATTAGGGACAGATGAGACAAATTTGAACATGTACCAGAGTGATGGTAAGAGGAAAGTGTGGGGAGAAAAGAACTGACATGATTTAGCTGTGAAATAAGGTGTAAGGCCACCACTGGGACTGGCTCACTTCATTGATTCAGCTACTGCTGGCAGATGTAGGATTAAGTGTACAGAAACACAGTTTGCTCACATACAACATGCCTCAAAACCCATTGAACTGCATTTCACGAGCAGGACAATGACCCCAAACATAATGCTAAAGCTAATGTTTTTCAGAGGCAAAAAGTAGGATCAAAAGATTGGCCAAGTCAATCACTGGAACTGAATCCAGTTGTATATTGCTGCGTTTCAATTGCTGAAGACAAGACTGAAGGCAAAAATGCCCATAAACAAACAAGAATTAAAGATGACAAAGTATCCCCAAGAAAGACACCCAATGTCTGGTAATGTCTATGGGATCAGGCAGTCATCTAATGCTTTAGATTAGCACTCAAGTACTATATATATATATATTATATATATATATATATATATGATGAATTTACTTATGATTGTTAATTTGTCCAATTAATTTTGGTAGTGTTGAACTGAGATGACAATGTATTAAAAGTGCTGTAATTCCTACACCATTCTTGGTTTATGGATGTAAATACCCTACAATTAAATCTGATAGTCTGCACTTAACCTCTTAGTCATGGTTTAATTTCAAATCCACTGTGCTTGAGAACAGAGCCAAACCAACAAAATGTATTTAACTGTCCAAATATGTATAGACTGCACAGTAACTACAAAAGGCAACTTTAGAAATAAAGTATAACTTTTAGAAACACAAGTAACTTGTGTTCAGAAAATCTGACCCACAACAAAAGGCAAATTTCACCTGCTCAGCTGAGCACACATCCTTCTCATTGTGTGTGCAATTCAAGCTAGCTCCAACACTAAAAAAACACACTGTTAATTTGACCCTGAAATGCCTATTTCTTCACTGTAAAAAAATGTGGTTAAGTGGTACAATTTGTATTAAAAATGTTGATATAAAATTCCAACATAAGAACAGGCATGTGGATTGAAAAAGGCTGTGTCCTTGTGAATCTGTCTTTCTCTCTGTCTATATCTGTGTGTCTGTCTAAACGTGTCTGCCTGCCTGCCTGTCGGTCTATATCTGTGTGTCTGTCTGTGTGTATGCATCCGTCTGTCGAATTTCAGTCGACCTTCTTGCTGCGGAGTCTGACGGTGTCCAGCAAGTATCTGCAGGTGGGGCCGGTGTGATGGGAGAGGAGGGTCAGAACCTTCCCATGGACCAGAGTCAGCAGGGTCTGGTGAACTGAAGCCCAAACCCGGTACCGCGGCCCATAAAATGGGTCCGACACGGCAGGGCACAGCATGTTGTTCAGGTTGACCTCAGTCACCTGGGGGGGAAAGACAGAAACAGCAGTGAGAAAATCTTGAAGAAAAAGACAGTCTTTACAGGGTTTTGGGTTAAGCGGTGCCGGGAAGACCAGTGAGCTGCATCACACCGCTCATTAATCATGCTAGTGTGTCATGTAGCCAAATCTACCCAGCTCCTGTATCTATGCAGCATCTTGTGGTCCGTCTTACTCAAGTCACTGTCTTGCTCACTACACGGTTTATGTTACTTTACCGCCAGTGTCCGGTACATGGCTGGATCCAGGATCTGTAGAGGGGAATCTCATCTGGGTCACCTTACTCCTAGATCTGTGTCATTTTACTGGCCTCTCCTTTAAGTGAGTGAGAAGTGGGTAGTGTTTCTGAGCATCCAGTAGAGGGCTCCCTCTACCAGTGTCTTACCAGGCCCAGGCCTTGTAGGAACAGGAAGTGGTAGAGGAACAGGATGCCGGTGGAGAGGACAGCCCACCACATGTCCACCAGGGGTTCTGGCTTGTACACGCCTTGTGTGTCAGAGAAGAGAGAACTTAGAACATTATACAGACAACTAACAGGGCTGAAGATACAGTTATGGATTACTGTCAGTTCACTGGCTGGGCTTCATTGTTACCTCCACTGGTATTCTTATTCTCGCTTAAATGATCCTAGCTGGCAGTGAATCTTTCTTACAGAGACCCACTATTGCCTTCCTGCCTTTTCACAACGTTCACAAACAGTGCTGAGCAGGCATGGCTGTCTGATGGACTCATGTTGAACAGGAACAGCTTAACATCACTATTCATTTATTTTGTCGGTACTCCGTACCGGAGAGCACCGGCTTCTTCCCCACCCCACCCCACCATGATTTAGTCTCTATGCCGTTTCACAAGAATAAATCACAGGCAACCTTAGCATTCATCAGGCCCTTCCCTCGCACCGCTAAATCTCCCTGCTCCTCTCCTCTGTCTGGGCCTGGGGGAGTCTCTCACAGAGGGTCAATGTGTTTAGAGGCCATCTCTGCATCACTGTGCTCTAGTCCAGACAGAGTCAATTAAGTCAGGGCCAGAGAGAGACAGCCCAGCAGCACAGAGCCAGGAACGGGGAGGCGGGGGACCGCGAAACACTCAATTCATTGTTCCCTGGTTTGCTCTCAAACCAGAGCCCAGCGGACTCGCTAGCACTCTGCCGTCACAAAGCAGAGAAAGCGCACAGAGATTCCTTATCACGCAGCCACCGTGAGCTTAGCTATGACTTTGAGCTCTCTCTTTGTCTCGCTGCCGTTTCACATCAGCCAATGGAACAGAGAACAGAGGCACGGGGTTCCTCTCCCAGGCTGGGTACTTGCAATAGTGACTCACAAATTCCACTCTATAATTGGCAAAGCACAGTTCAGTTGTAACCACTCAGCAGCATTACATCATGCCGTTAACTCCTCCATAGTACACCTATGGGCTTGGGTTTGTGGAGATTTTTAGCTTGCTTCTACCCAGCTCTTTGGAAGGCAATGTTTCATTTTCACATCTAGAAGCTGCTGACTGTTCAGGACCCACCCTATTGTAAAGAGATTTCTAGTGCCTACAGAAAGTTTTCAGATGCCTCTACCTCCTTCGCATTATTATAGAATGAAATTATAATCATTTAAATAGGCATCTACACATCACATAATGACAAAACTTTTTTTAGAACTGTGTGTCAATTGAATACACCTCTACTGATGTTTAAAGACATTATATAAGTGGGATGCATCAGTCTCAGTTGTTCCAAATGTATGACAATAGGTTAAGACATGTGATCGGATCAATTTTCCTTTTCAGTTCAAACATGCCTTGGAGGCAATTCTGCCCTAAAGTCAGACATTCATGTGACTGGCTGACTCCATGGAGAGGGCAGAGCTTGCAATTCAAACAGACAGAATGCTGTTTGATGACAACTGACCAGGCTTAGAGCTTTTCCCCACCCTAAACCTTAACCACTAACCTTCCCCTAATCGATCTGTATGTTAAAGCCCATTTAGTGATTTTAGAGTTGAGACATACGCTCTGCCCTCTACAATGAGTCAACAAACACTATTCATTTCTACCTGCAGGGCAGATCTGTCACCAAGACTGGTTGAGTATGTAAAACTCACCACTCTGGCTTTTGTTATGTGTCAAGGTGGCTCCATCTGAAGTGTATGTAGTGGAGCTAATTTTAACCATAGTCTTTATACTTCTGGATTGTCATCAGTTAAGTTGTGCATAATTGTATTCCCATAGTATGTCGTTTTGGTTTTAAACATGGATTATTAAGAAAAAGAAATTGAATGTCATCAGCAGTTGAAAATAAGTATTCCTATTTAGATTGAGCAATACAGAGTTCATTCCAGTTCTAATCTTCCAGAAGAGATTGAACAAATATTACAGCAAATACTGAGAGGACCCACCAATTTTCCATTGTACTAATAGAGATTTCAAAGACCCTAGTACGATGAAGGATGTTTTGCAAAAATAAACAGAAAATCGATAATCTGTCAAACATGGATTAAACTGCGGATATTTGAGGGTTGGAATTAATATTAGAAAACATGTACGGTGCCTAAAGAAAGTCTATAGCCACACTTGATGTTAACATTTTGTTGTGTCAGGGCCTCAGGTTCATTCATTTAAATTAACCCACTATCTACACATTATACTCCACACTTAAGGGAATTGGTTCCATTATTGCAAAATGAACTTATACATTACAAATACAATACTGTGATAAAATGTAGTGATTCACATGACTTCAGGATTCATTTAAGAATTTCTGTAGGATTCCCTCTGTTGGGTAGTGAATCGCAAAGATGTAACCTTCAGCACTGAGGAGCTTTCAAAATAAATATCATATCTGGGGATGCAAACATTTAGACAGTGAATATCCTCTGGAACACAAACACATTACTACTCAGTGGAAGGTGTATAGCACCACCGAAACAGTGTCTACATCAGTCGGTCTCCAAACGGGATGACCGAAAAGTGAGACTTGATTAAAGAGTCTATCCAGAGGCCAACGTCAACTTTGAGAAAGGTACATGTTTTTATGGTCAAAGTGAGCATGTGACAACCATATACCAAGCACTTCACAAATTAGGCCTGTATGGTAGAATGGGAACAAAAGTCGTTATTCCAGAAAGCCCAACGTTTGAAGCATGCCAAAAAAACTGTCAATGTGGCATAATGTTTTGTAGTCTGAGAAAACTAAAATGAATCCATTTGGCTGAAAACCAAAGCATTAAATTCCTACTTAGGAAACACCATTATGTAGGAAACTCCATTCCTACTGTGAAGCATGGTGTGAAGCATGTAGGGTTGGGTATTTCAATTTCATCAATTCTGATTCTCCTCATTGAATCCAGTTATTTTCAAATCCTGGTTCAGATTCCAATATTTGTGGGAGAGAAGACATACAACATATTGCCTAGCTTTTTTTCTTTGCACAATAAGGCTATAATCAGTCAACTGTCAATGGTGACAGGATTCAGGAAGGTTATAACTTAAACGAATGAAACTCAACCGTAGCAACCAGATGTAACCCCTTAACCACAAATCTTCCACTTTCTCCTTGCTCATCTTCCCCTTCATGGCTAAAGTGAAAGGAGTTTCTGTACTAGAGGGGGGGGTCAATGGGGTTGAACCGGAGGTGTAGTGGTGCTCACTGATCTTGTATCTAAGAAAAATATATATTCAAATAATTTGAAGATATCATTAATTTACCTTCAATATGAAAGACGAATGTCAGCTCATCTGTGTTAGAGAATGGAGAGAGAACGGACAGAATGGAGCTGAGGGATACATGACGTTGTCTAGCTAAGTTAATGTTACTGTAATAAGCGGGCTTTCTAGTTTTAAAGAAAAATTACAGGCAAGCTCGTTGTAGTTGCTATTGATGTCTAAGTGACAATAAGTTGATGTGCTAAATTTGAAGATTAATATTCGAATAACTCCAAAATTAAAAATAATAAGCAATGAAATTCCAATAGCATTATGGTGGACGTTTGACAGCCCTATTTTGTTTTGTGTACCCGAGTGTGAGACGTTGCTACCGTTAGCTGTATCTGGGACGTTATTGTGGCTGGAACTGGGAGAATGTTACACATCGAACACAGTGCACTCCTTCAAATTCACGCCGTGTTGAAATAAACGCTTAATCATATTGGAAGTGCTTCCTCCCTTGCACAAAATATTTTTACTGCAGGGCTTACATTTTGCAGTGTCATTAACATTTTTTGTGAAACTAAGCCAAACTTTAAAGCGTTTGCTGTGGTCAGCAATAGTCCAGGATGTCAACAGAAGTGTCTCTTCACAGTTCTCATGTGCTTGCTTTGTTGACGTACTTGGTGAAATTACGTGACATTAGGTCCGCCATCCACGTAGCAGGTACTGGCAGATAAGTGCAACTTTTATGGACTGTAAAATGCGTGACTGAAATGCAAACGTTAGGAACTGAAGCAGAATCGAAATGCAAGTGTCTTTTCGAATCCACGGTTCTTGGAAATTTGGGTTCTTCATACTCAACCCCTAGTAGCATGAGCTGGCAGCATCAGGTTATGGGAATGTTTCTCAACTTCAGGGACTGGGCAAGTGCCTAATTCCTGAGGAAGACTAATGGGGCAATGTACAGAAAATGTCTTGACGAAAACCTGCTGCCCTCCGCAACAGAGCTAAAACTGGGATGGCAGTTCACCTTTCAGCATGTCAAAAGCCTGAAGCACACAGCCAAAGCTACAGTGGAGTAGTTAATATTGCCAAATCTAGGTGTGGGAACCTATCCCAACAGAATCACAGCCGTCATAATTGCAAAGTGCTTCCACCAAGTATTAAGTTAGTGGGGTAGAGTCTTATCTAACTATCATATTTCAGTTTTGTATTCTTAATCTATAATTTTATTTAACAATTTTAAATAGTCTACAGTGCTGTGTAGATAAATGGAAAACATCTTAATTGGAATGCAAGAAGCCCTGAGGCACTGATGAAACGAAATGTGAAAATAGAAAGCAGGAGGGTGTAAACTTTCTACAGGCACAGTACATGCACTAACAAATGCATTATCCATGTGGCGTTTTTACTTTCAGGACCTCTAATCGGGGTGCAGTGGTTTTTCCCTGCCGGTGGCCATGACGCCTGGATGCGATCAGGGACCACACTCATGGTGACTACCATCGATATTCAGCAGATGTTTCTACCCTTTTTTCATATTGTCTTGTTTTGATAAAATATATTTAAATATAAAAAGAGAATGGCATTTCTACACTAGATGGCAGCCTGTCGTAGTATTCCTCAGGTCTTCACCCCTCAGTACAACACGTTGCCCAACTGGGAGGAGCTCTTTCCTTGGTTAAGGGAGAAGTGATGAGACACTCATGATGGTTTCATTTCTAGGCAGAATGGAGAATGCAAAGAACACCATGAGTGCAAAGACATCACATACCTCCTTTCCTGAAGAGGTATAGAGGCACCAGGTAGAGCATGGAATGCTGGATGTAGTAGATCTCCTTCTCAAACGGAAGCTGAACACAGACAAACAAAACATTTTAGTATCTACATTATAATTAACAGTGCTCAGTTCCAACAAGATAATCAACAGAGTTCTGTATCTAAATGATTAACACCAGTTTCATTCATATACACAACTATTAACCGAGTGTTTGCCTTATTACATTGACTTTTAAACCATGTATAGCTATGGACATGTTTTAAACCCTGAAAGAGCATAAAGGGATCAAAGCATGACTGGCTATGAATGAAAGTGACATTTTGGTTTGGATTAGCCAAACAGAACCATTCCCTACAAATCAGGGGCCGTATTCACCAAACATTTGATCTTACCACTAGGAGGACTCCTAAACAGCACTAAAGGGTCCTAACTAAGAGTTTCCTCTTAAAACCCATCACAAAGCTGCTAAGACCATCTTTTACTAAAGAATGGGGAGAAATCTTAAGCTAAGAGAAAGGGTGGGGTTAACCCCGTTGATATGGATGTTGTTGTGTTCCATGAACAAGCTTACTTATGCCCACAGTGATTGGCTGATAGGGGAGGGGTCTCTGTCAGTGAATTCATCATAGCAATACTGTAGAAGGATGTCATGTTGCCATATTGAAATAAAAAATGGTGGCTTAGTGTCACTGATTAAATATGAAACCAAGAATGATAATACCAATTAGTCAAGACACATTCAGCTAATAGTCAGCCTCTTACGTCTGGCAGCTCGTAAAGAAATGCACGTTCATTTTATGATGGTGCAATAATTTGTGCAATTATGTGTCCCATCTATAGCACCAACTACACCGGGTGGTCCAGCTTTGTTTCTTTGTATTGGTGAATGAGGAAACCGATTGATTTGTCAGACGTCTGGAGAGGGCATTTATTGTTTGAAACAATATTCTACTGACATATGACTGAGATATGCGTAGTTCATCTGTGCTGCATAGCTGCATTTTCCCAGTGGCCAAGCAGCGTAGAGTTGTCACAACCTTGATCTCCGGTGTATTTGGGTTGTTTCTGTTTGTTGAAGTGACTGATACTAATTTATCCTCCTTTTTATTAAAATTACTTTTTATTTTTTTAACCTTATTTTACAACTGATGTACTTAAAAGGCACATCTCAAAACATGGTCCAGATATAACACACGCATAGGGAGGTAAATGACTTCACATATTCCACTCAGACCAACATTACCTTTGTTTTACCTGTTAGTGTATACACCTAACTGTATCAATACCTGGGATATTAAGTGTGGTAGCGGATCTGGCTTTTCTCCAACATTTACTCTCTGGCACTATGGATCCAGAAGCTTCTGCACCTGTGCCCATTTGAATACTCTAACAATAGGCTATTACAAACATTAACATACCAACACGCAGTATAAACGTCAATGTAGTCAAACCGATCTGGCCTTGCAAAACTTGCCCACTATCAAACACTTTTCTCCCGCCAGTCACTCATCAGGTAGTGGCATAGTCAAGGCTCAACCCTAGACCGTGGTGGTCAGCTTAGTGCTATGAAAAGATGGACTATGAGCGCTGTGATGCAATGACACGAAAATATGCAAGAAATCATTTAATTGGGATTCTGGTATAACTTGAGTTTCTGAATGTTTTTGTACTTTAAAAATGTTTGCGCCAAACATTACGGTTAATGATAAATGATGATCACAGTATGACAAAACAAAGATTGTGAATTCCCCTTTCGCAGTTAAAGGACGGATAAGAGGAGTGAGCTAATGGCTAGAGCGGGAAGGGTGTGGCCTGTCAAACCACAGGATACTCACTCTCTAATGTAATAACAGATACTGCTGCAGGACTGGCCAGTTGTACATTGCAACACAAAGCTACTCTTTACACAGAAAACAAACCACTGTTGTCACAATACCATCCCCCTGTCTCTGATACCAATACCAGGTATTGTTTGATAATCCCCACACCAAAACAATACTATCTACCAAAACGATAACATTACCTTTTCTTTATATAATTTTATTAAACAATTGCATGTTCTGAGTCCACAAGAATGCTGATGTCCTCCAGTGATGTATTTTATGTTTGCTGTTGAAAACTGATACCAACACAATATAGCTAAGGATTTTTTAAAGCAGTATGTTTTGAGCCAAATAGGGTTTTATAGGCAACCGCAAACTTTGAGTAAGGCATTCCAAGGAGTTGGTCTGTTGAGGAGACTTGAGGTCATCGGCCTTCCCTTCCTCTGAAGAACAACAGAGTAGAGTCCTGCACTGGGACGGCTGCCCACGGTTCCCCAACTGTGAACCGCAAATAAACCACTCAACGGGGGAAGAATATTTCAACTGAACTATTATTTTGTGTGTCGTTTATTAACTGTTGTCTTCAACATTTCATATGAAGACAACAGTTAATTTCTCTGAGAGGTGGGATGGATAATTAGCTACAATGCAGTGAGGAAGAGCAGCAGGATGTATCCCAGGAACTGTCCCCTCTTTCTACCTGAGAATAGCATATGTTGCTAGGTAGCCTACTTTTCAGGCCTACATTCTAGCTCTCACGAAAATGTTTCGCTAACATAACTAGAACGGGAGAAATTAATTGAAAGACTATCATGACTGAAAAAATCCTTGTGCACACTAAGAGACAAATGTTAATTCTGTATTATTTGTTTAAAGATGTTGAAATAAGTTCAATACATTTGACTGATTCCCAAACACCGGACATTTGATATGGGCAGGAATTGATTGTCTTCTATGGTAACGTGTTAATGCATTACATCTTTAAGGAATTCAAGTGGACAGCATGATTTAGATGAAATCGGAGTTGATGAAGGTGCCTCACTTGTTGCACGCATGCACGCACACACACACGCACGGACACCAGCCTGTATAGACAGCCAGTTGTGTTCATTACGCCCGTACAGACATGCAGGTGTGTGTGGGAGAGGAGCCTCATACAGACCCAATCATTTAGTCTGTACAGACCGGCAGGTGTGTGTGGGAGAGGAGCCTCATACAGACCCAATCATTTAGTCTGTACAGACAGGCAGGTTTGTGTGTGTGTGTGTCTGAGGAGTCTGTGTTTGTCCTGTGTTCCTGAGAGTTACTGGTCACATGGTGTTACTGGACCATTAACACAGTAAACCCTGACCGCAGGTCTGCTGGTTGGTCCCATTTGGTGACTAGTATTAACACATGACGCGTCCATAATCACTGTGGACTCTATTGCCTTAAATGATCGACTATGATCTGGTCCGGGATGGCGGGTTAGTGGATCCACCGGTCAGTTTGTTGATAATTCTGCTGATTACAGTTTTTTTTCCTTCGGAAATCCTAATCGATCTACCCAAAGACGGTTATTATTACTGTTACATCCCATGGTGCCAGGGATCAGTGAGAAATAGGAATTGGTGGCCACAAACTCAGAGCAGGTCAAAGGGACTCAAGCGGTTTACCAAACAAGGGCAAAGCCACATAATAAGGAATCATTTACGTAAGTGGCCTCTCTCTTTAATGCTGATCAATTTCTCGTTTACATTTAATAAGGTGATAGCATGGCAAGACTCAAGTTAATCAACAGGTGCATTTAAGTTTTAAAAGACAATTATTCTCTATAAACACTACCGATTACAAATGCTTATCAGATTGACTACGTCCAACCAGGACCCACCAATCTTCAGCCTATTAACAACGTTTTCAGTGTTTTTTAAAAAACATTTTTAAAGAGTAACTAACCCAAATATAGAATTTAGGTGAAAAGTCATGGATGGGGGAATGCTCATGAATATTCATTTTGGGGGTCATGTAATGTGCTACTGGGGTATTATTCATTTCGAAGTGGCTCAAATCTCAGTGTCTGGCTTGTTCTGCAGAGCGTATTAGGTCGAAGATGTCTGATGGTTTCTCAAAATGATGACAACGGATTTAATTGTTCTTTTATAGAGACAATTTTTTCAAAACAATGTTTAAATCAGTATAATGAGAAAACATGCAACCCATGAACCCATTGTCTGAATCTGGAAGTAGAATATTACATGTCTGAAAAACATTTCAGTGTGGTTTCAAATGTGTTGAGGAAATATGAACACAGACTGCAGTAAAGCTGAGCTCCCTAACAACCTTACCAGTTCTGATGAACATTAAGACGTTACAAACCAAAGCCCTGATCAATGTAAAAGACTTTTAAGGCACAACTTAGAGAGTCTTTAGTGTATACTGACAGGCTACCAGACACTCTTCAACTGGACACGTCTGGGCTCCACTGCAGAGGCCTTTCTACCCACACCAAGGACAAAACACTGAAACACTGAAACATACTCCATAGACAGTTCAACACTGAAACACTGAAACATGCTCCATAGACAGTTCAACACTGAAACACTGAAACATGCTCCATAGACAGTTCAACACTGAAACACTGAAACATGCTCCATAGACAGTTCTAGTACATGTATTGTTTTAAAGCTCTATGTCAAGCTCTATTGCGGGGGGTCTCCTTTCGGCCGTATCCAGTGCCAAGGTGGAACCTAATAGAAAATTAAGCAGGTCAGATCACTAGACTTATCGCTACAACAGCTTCATAATGAATATGTTAGAGTGCTAGCTTTGTCTGGGACTGGGAACAATGCTGCTGAAGCTGAGAAACACAGTGTGGTCAGTGTCCTTGTGACCGCGTTGGTGGGCTTCTTAATGCATGAAAGACAGAAGCACTTTTGAGACAATGGATGTTTGAGAAGGATGTAGCTAATAAAATGTGAAATAGGTTGATTAAGGGAAATAAAGGGCTAATTTAATCCGGTTTGGTTTCCATTGCTGAGATGCGATTAGTAGCAAGAGAGACTTTATTCCAGAACATGGAGTGGAGCATCTTACAGAAACATAAAATGCATCAATAAGAAAAGCCTGAGGACTGAGGGAGGAGGAAGTGGGGGGTGTAGCAGCGCAGTTTCATGGCTCTTCTGGCAGAAGCCAAGTAAAGCTACTGTTACAGGCTCGGCTTTCACTGTGTCAACTTCAATCAGTGAGTCTGGAAGGCTCATAGAAACAATATATTCTTCTCCCTGATCAGATTCTGTGACCACGTCACCATGGTTACACTCTGGGGCGGGACAAGTTGGTCTTTTGCAGTTGAGTAAACAGTGAATTGTTACTTTGTTTACAGAACAAGTACATCACATACTCATCCCTCTGTTCATCCTTCGGATAAAAGGGCAATTGTTATATATTACTACCCTAGAAGAATATTAGATGCAATCTTTGGGGTTTTTATGTCCTGATTCTAGCATGTTTTTAAAAACTATTTTTCAAATAAATATTCAATTTTAACTAGCCTCTAAGAAACTAAGCTCTTTGTTCAGCTGCCTCTGGGCCCTTGGCCGTCCCACTCCTCCAGGAGGGCTGCGCCATCTCAACCCAGTCAAAACTCTTCTCCGTCCTGACACTCCAACGGTGGAACAAGCTTTCCCATTTATGATAGCCATGTCATTGAGAAAGGTGTACTTACTATTACTGGTTTGCGTGGCTGTCCCTCCCCTTTCAACGGTCTTAAGATGAATGCATTAACCCGAAGTTACTCCGGACAATAGCGGCTAACTAGTGACTACAATGAAAACGTCTATGCATAAAGAAATTGCACAGACTGCAGTGTTGTGTTATACATGTTGGAGGATGGTTACATACCAGTCTAGTGTTGACCACAGGGAAGACCAAGGCCAGTAAAGCACCGTTCAGCATATGAACCTGAAGCCTGTGGACAGACAGGGTACACATCACACACAAGACCAGAATACCTCAAAACAAAATAGGGTTTGCTTAAGACTGAGGCACTGGCACTGGGCAACAGTCCACATCCCTGTGCTTGGCTACACTGTGGAATTATGAGTAGCGCTGTGACCATGATGGGTTTTCAGGTAATGGTGAATTGTCATGCCAATGGCTACAGTCGCATAGTCATTTTTATTGAAAAACATTTTGACATTGTAATAAATGATAATGCATCTTCTGAAAACTAGCTATGACATTCCTAATTCATTACATTTAGTTTTCGGTGTCGGTCTTGGATTTGACCACCTGCAACCTTTTGAAATAAATGGGTAACAACCAAAAATGTCAGAAATTTGTCAATGCCTGAATCCCTCTGACAGTGCTGGAACGGATGTCACTGTGCTCAGTTCTCTCACTGGCACTGGCAGGGTAGAGCTGGAGTGATGTCATAGGCTAACCTGCCCCTCCCCCTCACTGTAGTGCAACCCTGTGCTAGAAAAAAACATTGTGGAATAATGCAGAACTAAGGGGGGCAAATCAACATTGTATCACAGCAAACATGCATAATTTTAACAGCACAATCAATTGTGAGATGGCGTGCACATTTATGAAATCAATTTAGTTGAGGAAAATCAAGGAGGAAAATTAGGCTGTGCACTTAGATGCAAAGGGAAATGCTCTACTAGATATGGTAATGTAAACTGGTGACAGTATGTATCAACAATATTACTAGATTGTCAGAAGCTTCATTAAACCTTGGTGGAAATAACAGCATGTCAGACAGAGGCTTTAACCACTAGTCTAGAAACCCAAAAGCAAGATGGAATCCTAGAGACGACGAGGTAACAGAAACCAGTTTAGCAAGACCGTTAACCATAATTCCTCCTGTTAGTTGCTCTGGCTAGATGCGTTTGTCAAATTACCGAAATTAAGCGCAATCATTTCTTACCAAAAAAGGTTAGATAAAAGTTGTAAGATTTCTCTTTAAGACTGTGTTGTGCATTGTGTTACAAAAGAAACACAATGCACTCTTGTGTGTTACAAAAGAGAAAACACGATAAGCTGCTAGTCTGATGGTGCTTCTGAGTATCTAGTAAAATGGTTGATATGGTCGAGACTGAAACACTGAAAACCAGTGACAGTAGGTACACAAGTGTTTGAGAATTTTCCTCTGCATGTACACAGGCCCACAGCACTCGCTGATATTTCCCTAGTCTTTCCTCACAACCAAAATGTGTCAGAGAAAATGCCTATGCTAGATCGCACAACTGATTAGGCTTCTCTGATAAAAGTATGTTCAATGTTGTATCTAGCACATAACAGTGCTACAGTGAGGGGCACTCAGTACTATAACATTACCCCAGATCTACCTTACCTTCCTCCATCAGAGAACACTGACATCCAGGGCAAAACTGAGACATCAAGGCATTTTGACAAAAGTCCTAAATTTGCTGTTGTTCCCCCTTAAGCTTCGGACTGACACAAACTCTTTAGGCAACCTACGTCAACAATGTAAAAATGTTAAACTTGCTACTCCATTAATTATTAGCACCTGAATCTAAAAGGTATTTTCCATGTCTTCTAAGAAGTATTAGTTTTGTCACAGTTACATGGGTATATAATTATGCTCTACATATGCTACACTAATGGTGGTTAAATGCTAAGAACAGGATCCTCAGATGATCTGCAGTTGCAAAAGAAAAAGATTTTATTCACATACATACATAGTTAAAATTATTTTTGTCATACTAGTAATAATGGCTACCATCACAGTCATTTTTATTGAAAAACATTTTGACTTTGTAATAAACCTAATCCATTACATATAGTTTTCGATGTCGGTCTTGGATTTGACCGCCTGCAACCTTTTGAAATAAATGGGTAATATATATTTCACTCCGGGCACGTTCTTGGTCAACATGTTTCAGTTTACTTGCAGCAGTGAGTTCTACTAGTGTGGCCATTGCTAATGGACTCCTCTCTTTCGCCCCTTGGCTCAAACACATTGGCTGCAAGTAGTGGCACACAGGCGTGACATCACACACAGGCCCGCTTGTCTTAAAGACACAGACCAGCTTTTATTGTTGCTGTTCTACAGCCCGTTTTGGTACATAAAAGTACATTTTTTTTTTCTAAATGACAGTATAGCACCGCTGCGAAAATATCTGTACCTAGGAATGGTACCAATACTGTTTTACCATGCAACACTTTTGTAACGTACTGGAAAATGATTTCTGATCCTCTCTAGCATGGCCCATGTTCAAAATACCTTTAATGTATCCTGGAGGTTAGTGCATTTGATTTGTAACCAAGAGTTTGTTAGATCCAATCCATGAGACTGTAAGGTGAAAATGATTGTTTTTTGGTCCCTGAACAAGGCAGTTCAACCCTAATTGTACCAGATGCACTCCTAACTCAAAGGGGGTTGGGTTAAATCAGAAAACATCTCAATTGGACCAAGTGACAAATATCCCCTTTCCTAGACATGTTGTTCCCTTACCCCAAGCAACTAAGATTGGACCACATATCCCTTTTAGGGTTTTAATGCAGACTTGTTCAGTTACATTTCAATTCATCTGAAGGACAAGGCAAGGGCCTGAATGAAACAGGGAGGGTTGTAGAGGCCAGCATGACCTTGATCCTGCTCCAGTCCTAATGAGGCCAGAGAATTGAGCCCGGTGCCCAGGTGCCCCACCCCATCCCCCATCTCCCCCTGCT
>JACXGI010000338.1:89205-149295 GCA_016801175.1 Esox masquinongy
ACAGTTCTTTTGTAAAAAAAAAAAAAAAAAAAAAAATACAATATAAATACTAAGGTAGGCCAAAATAAACCATACCTATAAAAAGTCAGAACATAAAGCAATCTCCTGTTCAGGTAACCTGTGTCAAAGTTGATGTAATTAAAAGCAAAATATTATTGTATCATCAGATTTCACAATTTGTTTTTTGCAATGCTACAAATGTTAAAACACACTGTGGTTTTGCAAAATCACAACCAACAGTTGACTATTGTTGACATCCAGCACCCAGTACACAGTAACTCATAATAGGGCCCTCCAGAAGTAGACACCCTTGGTAAATATGAACATAAAAGGGTGTAACAAAATGTCACTTGTTTGATCAGCTTGATTTTAGTGAAAAGATCATGAATCTAATGTTTGAGTCAAAATAGAAAAAGACAAAAATAAATTGAATACTTTTTTCAAAAAAACATTGCATACCACAATTATTAGCAGCCCTGCATTAAATACATTGTGGATCCTCCCTTTGCCAATATAGTACACTGTATAGTACTACTTGGCGACATCGGATGCACCGATACATAATGTCCCAGAGGTTCTCAATTGGATTCAGGTCTGGGGAACGTGAGGGCCAGACAATGGCATCAATCCCTTCATCACCCAGGAACTGCCCACACACTCTGGCCATACGAGGCCGGACATTGTCTTGCACCAGGAGGAACCCAGGGCCCACTGCACCAGCGTAAGGTCTAACGACGGGTCTGAGGATTTCATCCCGGCACCTAACAGCAATCAGGATACTGTTGCCTAGCACGTGGAGGTCTGTGTGACCCTCCAAGGATATGCCTCCTCAGACCATTACTGACCAACTGCCAAACCGATCACGCTGGATGAAGTCGCAGGTAGCATAACGCTCACCACGGGATCTCCAGACTTTCACGTTTGTCACATGTGCTCAGTGTGAACCTGCTCTCATCTGTGAATAGAATGGGGCGCCAATGGTAGACCTGCCAATTCCGGTGTTCTCTGGCGACCGCCAATCGAGCTGCACAGCACTGGGCTGTGAGCACAGGTCCCACAAGAGGACATCAGGCCCTCATGCCACCCTCATGGAGTCTGTTTCTGACAGTTTGGTCAGAAACATGCACACAAGTAGCCCACTGGAGGTCATTTTGTCCAGCTCTGGCAGTGCTCCTCCTGTTCCTCCTCACACTAAGGAACAGATACCGGTCCTGCTGATGGGTTGATGCCCTTCTACGGCCCTGTCCAGCTCTCCTCGTGCAACGGCCGTCTCCTGGTATCTCCTCCCAGCTCTTGAGACTATACTGGGAGACACAGTAAACCTTCTTGCGACGGCACGTATGGATAGGCCATCCTGGAGGAGCTGGACTACCTGTGCAACCTGAATGGGCTGCAAGTACAGCCTCATGCTACCAGTAGTGACAAGGACACAAAATGCAAAACTAGAGAAGAATCATTCAGGAAGGATAAGGAGAGGGCAATTGTCTGTGGCCACCACCTGCAAAACCATTCCCTTTTTTGGGGTTGTCTTGCTGTTGCCTCTCCAGTGCACCTGTTGTCACTTTCATTTGCACCAAAATAGGCGACATTGATTGAATTGCTTGCTTCGTAACTGGACAGATTGATATCCTTGAAGTTTAAGCGACTTGGTGTTATACTGTGATGATTGTGTTCCCTTAATTTTTTTGAGCAGTGTAGATCGGAGTCATCTCCGGTCATGTTTCACGAGATGGAAGAACACAGATAGATGGAATAGATTGGAGACCCTGGTCCAATCCAATGGTTCAGATCCTTGGTCCTTGCTTTGTGGACGCTTCTCATCAGCTCTCTCCACAGGTTTTCAATGGGGTTTAGGTCAGTGGACCTTGATGTCTATTGCAAAAACTTGATTCTATGGTCAGTGAACCATTCGTGTCGATTTTGATGTGTGCTTTAGATTGTCCTGGCAGACAGGTTTTGGTCTAAAATCTCCAGGTATTTGTTGCTATGTATCTTGAGAAGGTTCCCAGGACCATTGAAAGTAAGACCGCTCCACAACATCACAGATCCAACACCATATTTCAGTGGGGATTAGGTTATTTTCTGAATGACCATGGCTCTTTTCACACCAAATCCACCTATTGTGTATGTTGCCAAAAAGCTACTTTTCTTTCCTCACCAAACCATAGAACTTGGTTCAAATCAAAGTCCCAATGACATCTCCAGGCCCTTACATTTGTGGTATGGTTACAGCAGAGTGATTCCTCAGCCAACCCTTCCAAATAAGTTGGCACGGAGGTGGTGTCTAAACAGTTTTGGAGACTTGGTGATGCCAATATTCATCAAACTTCTGCAATTCTCCAACTGTTTGAAGATAGTTCTACCACATGAACCACCCTTGTCACTTTGCATGGGGGCAAAATGAGACATGCTTCCAGGCCGGTTCATGACAGCTCCAGTTGTTTTACATTTAGAAATTATTGCCCTAATAGCGGCAATATTAGGGTATTTTCAGGTGTGTAACTATCCTTCTATAGCCACTGTCTGATTTGTTAAGGTCAACAACCTTTTGTCTCATGTCACAATTGTTCTCTGGCCTTTCCCATGTGGATGGATGACTAAGGGAGATTAACCTGTGTGTCACCTCATATTTATAGCCCAGTGAAACAGAATGTCATAGATGACTATTTTAGAGTTCCCAAAGTCTCAGATTAAAACTGTAAAATTATTTAAAGTTTTAAACTGGAATATACATATAAATCATGCGATTTTTGTTTCTGAATAAAATTATTTCTTGATTTTATTTCTATGAACAATTTTCGCTCAATTAAAAATATTCATATGATTGTAAGATCAAGCTGATAAACAACTTTTTCCACAGCCTTGTTTGTTTATTATCTAGGGTGCCAAAACCTCTGAAGGGCACTGTCCGTACAAATATCCTCATACAGGAGCATCAGATTTCAAACCAATGTTATCACCTGGCAGTCTGGCTCAAGTTCCTTTTCAGGACCTTACACAATCACAGCCAATGTGTGTAATGTTACAAACACAATGTTTACCTTAAGCACGATGACTAAACAGCTAAATAGGAAAAAGTAGCCAGTCAGGCCAGGGTTTAAATTCTTTGTCAAACAGCTTTATATTTGGTGGCCTCTACAGTAGTACATTCAACATTTCTTTATTCCAATCCAAAACACACAGCAAAAATACAGAATTCTTACCAAATTTACCTCCTAGATAGGTCAAATTATTTGGGGATTTGTGTAAAAGACATGACTTCACAAAGTCAGTGTATAGTAGTTTCTCACAATGTAAAATCATTGTATAGTAGTTTTGACTATTTAAAGGGATAGTTTGTCCAAAATTCATATTTCTCTCAAAGTTCACTTACCAAGATATATTCCAAAAGGCACATAGCCATTCTTTCAAACAATCTATTATTCAGCTCTGTCCCAGTCTATAATTAGCATCACAAGCATTGTCCAAATTCATGAACGCAAAGGGTTCATACCGCTAACGTAAAGCAGCACTGCAAGCGGAAAACAACTCCAAAACACTTCAAACTACATTCAGGAATCTGTCGTGGTAGCATTGATTTTTTAAACTGTACACTGACGAAACCAGCGGAATTGGCTGAATTCAAACTGGCTTCTGTTCTTCAGCAGAAATGTCAGAGGTGAGTGTGAACTTTAACCTCAACAAGCTATGTGAAGATGGGTTGCTTAACCTAGCTTGCCCATTTTCATCGGTGGACAGAATGATATCTCTAATTGTGGAAAATGCCATGGTCATAAGGTAATAGGGATGTGGGATAGAAGACTTGAGGTTTCACTCGTTGCCATTCCTGTAAGGTCTATTCACAGTTCCATCTCTCAACCACATCACCAGGACCACATATACAGTGAGGGGAAAACGTATTTAATCCCCTGCTGATTTTGTACGTTTGCCCACTGACAAAGAAATGATCAGTCTATAATTTTAATGGTAGGTTTATTTGAACTGTGAGAGATAGAATAACAAAAAAATCCAGAAAACACATGTCAAAAATGTTATAAATTGATTTGCATTTTTATGAGTAAAGTAAGTATTCGACCCCTCTGCAAAACATTACTTAGTACTTGGTGGCAAAACCCTTGCTGGCAATCACAGAGGTCAGACGTTTCTTGTAGTTGGCCACCAGGTTTGCACACATCTCAGGAGGGATTTTGTCCCACTCCTCTTTGCAGATCTTCTCCAAGTCATTAAGGTTTCCAGGCTGACGTTTGGCAACTAGAACCTTCAGCTCCCTCCACAGATTTTCTATGGGATTAAGGTCTGGAGACTGGCTAGGCCACTCCAGGACCTTAATGTGCTTCTTAATGTGCTTCTTGCGCCACTCCTTTGTTGCCTTGGCCGTGTGTTTTGGGTCATTGTCATGCTTGATTACCCATCCATGACCTATTTTCAATGCCCTAGCTGACAGAAGGAGGTTCTCACCCAAGATTTTACGGTACATGACCCCGTCCATCGTCCCTTTGATGCAGTGAAGTTGTCCTGTCCCCTTAGCAGAAAAACACCCCCAAAGCATAATGTTTCCACCTCCATGTTTGACAGTGGGGATGGTGTTCTTGGGGTCATAGACAGCATTCCTCCTTCTCCAAACACGGTGAGTTGATGCCAAAGAGCTCGATTTTGGTCTCGTCTGATCACAACACTTTCACCCAGTTCTCCTCTGAATCATTCAGATGTTCAATGGCAAACTTCAGACGGGCCTGTACATGTGCTTTCTTGAGCAGGGGGACTTTGCGGGCACTGCAGGATTTCAGTCCTTCACGGCGTAGTGTGTTACCAATTGTTTTCTTGGTGACTATGGTCCCAGCTGCCTTGAGATCATTGACAAGATCCTCCCATGTAGTTCTGGGCTGATTCCTCACCGTTCTTATGATCATTGCAACTCCACGAGGTGAGATCTTGCATGGAGCCCCAGACCGAGGAAGATTGACAGTTCCTTTGTGTTTCTTCCATTTGCGAATAATCGCACCAACTGTTGTCACCTTCTCACCAAGCTGCTTGGCGATGGTCTTGTAGCTCATTCCAGCCTTGTGTAGGTCTACAATCTTGTCCCTGACATCCTTGGACAGCTCTTTGGTCTTGGCCATGGTGGAGAGTTTGGAATCTGATTGATCGATTGCTTCTGTGGACAGGTGTCTTTTATACAGGTAACAAGCTGAGATTAATCTCAGCTCGTTACCTGTATAAAAGACACCTGGGAGCCAGAAATCTTTCTAACTGAGAGGGGATCAAATACTTATTTCACTCATTAAAATGCAAATCAATTTATAACATTTTTGACATGCGTTTTTCTGGATTTTTTTGTTATTCTGTCTCTCACTGTTCAAATAAAACTACCATTAAAATTATAGACTGGTCGTTTCTTTGTCAGTGGGCAAACATACAAAATCAGTAGGGTATCAAATACTTTTTTCTCCTCACAGTAGCCTCCAAATCCCAAGATCCTCCAGATCCCAATCACCAAAATATGAAGACTGTTCAAGAGTTTGTGATAGCTTTCTAATGTTCTTTGATCCTAGCATGCCTTGTGTGTTTACGATTTAGCTTATCCTAGTCTGTACCTTCGCCTGAGCCTTTTGGAAATACTTGTATTTTGCCTGCTAGTTTACATAGTTATTTCTATTATTGCTATACTTTCTATAGCTATAATATTCAATAGTTCTACCCATATTGTTTATATTCCCCATCCTACTCTTTAAAATTGCTGCTTGTTTACACTTATGTATATTATTGTTATATTTTGCTTTATATATTTCTTAATTCTTACTACGTAGATGTCGTGTGCCATGTCACAAGAATTTCATTGTGCAGGATGATGCTGTGTTATTCGGTGCATCTGATAAATAAACTTTGAACTTCTGGATTTCCTTTGTATCGATGTCGACTTCTGCCTCCTCGTGGGTCTTGAGTTAAAATTAAATTCTACGCGCTCTGCAATTAGGACAATACCTCTGCCTCTCCCGAGTCGTATTATGGGAGAATCAATGGTGCAACTTCACCAACGGGACATACAATTTTTGCGAGAAACATTTTAATACAGAGGATCATGACCCATGTTCACACAGAAGAGGACTAAAGATGAATGCAATTCCATCAATTTACCCAGTTCAAACCTTGGAGACAAGACAGATTGTAAGTAATAATTCTGATTGTTATAATACACAAAGTACACATTGCCTCCAGATATTCTGGGCAAAGTTTGGGGATTGACGTGTTCACCATCGCCCCACTTTTGCTGCCCTACAAGCTCCTATTCAGTCAATTCATCATCTGTGTATTATGGTTAGAACAAGTAAGGCAATATCCCACCAAAAATGTTCTTCCTGCTCGTATTCAGAGTCAGACATAATATACATGTATTTTCCTTTCTCTCTCAAGCAAATAAAGTTTGACTGTCCGAGGTGAATATCTAAGACGAATTAGATAACTTGCTTTCTAGCTAGTGAATACTAACTTTCGTTAACTGTGATGTATACACTACTCTTTCCAAACAAACGTATGGATTGATACAATTGTGAATAAAACTGAACGGTAAACACAGGAGGTACCCATTTATTTTTAATGAGAATTATATCACGAAAATTAAAACTTTATTTCGAGGAATACAACATCGTCATGTTCTTTGAGGTAAACAACACCACTTGTCTAAGTTTGGAGATTTTTAGAGTAGATTTCCGCTTGCAGTGCAGCTTTGCAATAACAGTACGTATGGTTTCCATTCATGAATTTGCACGATGCTAATAACGCTAATTACAGACTGAGACAGAGCTGAATAATGGATTGTTTTAAAAAATGACTATGACTAAAAAAAAAATACTACTATCCCTTTAAGGGGGCTTTAACCATTTTAACCACTAACCATTTTATCAAAAGTAAGCATGGTCAAAGCAAATAGTTAACATTATATTGAAAAATAAAGGTTACATTTAATTACTTTTATGTTATGCATTATACGTTATTAAAATAAATATAAATAATTACACAGCTTGGTTGGAAATGTTTGCCAAAAAAAATATAACATGGGTTTCGTGGGAACCCGTAATCCTAAACAACACTATGACCTTAAATCTCCTAATTGGTCAAAATATAAATATGGAAATTAATTTGTTCACAGTTTTGTATCTGAATATCAGTGAAATTACATGTACTGAATCATTTTGAGAATCATATTGAAGATAGACAATTGTCAGTAATGAAACCATTTTTATATCCAAATATTTCTCTATTATCTATAACAGCATAATTGTCTCACAAAACAGTGCAGATCACTGCACAAGTATTGCCACCTGAGAGTAGACAATGTATTAGCCTATCATTGTTATAGAAGCCTTCCTATTTAAGTATTTGAACCATCTTATAGCTTCCAAATTTGATGCACAATTTGTATTGAAAATTTGCAGTTACTGAGGATTTGATTTTGCTTAGGATCACTTCCTGGTTTTCAGAGTCCTACAAGCAAAGTTTATGAAGAACAAAAAGTAGCAGGCTGAATGAGTCAACAGCAAGAGCCAGAGCTTAGGGACACCATAAAATGTTTCAGTTGGTATAGGACGCACTGTGTTTGTTAACGTGAAATTGTCCTTCAGCAATTCAAAACAAACGGTCATTAACGAAGCTCTTTTTGAAAAAAGTTATCATATGAAAAACATCTCACATCACACTGTTTTGACTGTCCCCATATGTTCCCACAGTACGGAGGATGAGAATATAAGTGTTGTCATTTGAATCTGGACCAGACACCAGAGGGACGAGGCTAGAGCCTTGTCCTATAACCACCATGGCATCACAGTGCTGAAGTCAGACAGTGTAGTCTCAATCAGATGGAATACAGGGTTCAAGTCCTATGTATCATTTGAAGAATGAATATAGCACTATAGACGGACTGCAAAAGATGGCATAGCAGAGTATCGCTGCACAATAAACTGGGATCCTATATGGGGCGCTACTGCAGTGCTCAGGCCTGACTTAAGTGTCCCCAGCCCAGTGTTAATAGTCTCTCCCATTGGTAATTCTCTGCTGCGGTGTCCTACCTCATCTCAATGGAAAAATGGGATCACCACCCAAATGTTTGTCTATGACAGGACATTAAATACTAGTGCATCGAAAATACTGTTCCACCATTCATGCATCAAGTGGCACATGAAATCTTTTAACCACTGCACATACAGTGCAATGTCCACCATGAAGTAAAGGCAGCTTCAGTAGAGCATCTTCTCATAGTTGTGACATTCTACACTGGCCTCATACTGTGGCGACATTCAATCTGGCCTTATAAAGGACCAGGGGCCAAGGCCTGAAATATGTTCTGAATGAAGTAAACTAACAACCTGTTAATTAGTCCGAAGTGCTAATTGGAAGTGTTAACTGAAAGACTGAGTTTGCACTGAAGTGCTAACTCAACCTTTCCCTATGGAAGCCCACTGGAGGACAGTAACAGGGACAGTACATTTCTCCTGCAGCGAGGCCAGAGAAGATAAAAGGCAGTGATCCCAGATATCAATTTCCTTCCTGCCTCTACATGGGACTGTCTATATACATCAGTTTAAAGAGATTTACTCCCTAATCTACTTAACAGTTTTCATGGAGCCATAAGGCCAATCTCCAGTCAGTCTCATTGGATCTCCCTCTTTCTGCAAGGGTGGGCTAATGCAATGGGCTACTGAAACTTTACCAGGAAGAGAAGTCGTTCAATAGATAAACGCGGATTGGCCTTTTATATTAGATCTCTGCTATCCAACCCAAGGCCAACGTTTCAGACAATATGCATCAGGTTAGGGCTGGGTAGGGCCACTGTTTTTCAATGACAAGTACGGTTAGGGCTTGGGTATAATTTAAAAATATATAAATGGATTTCTGTCATTCATTTGTGTGGCTGAGCGAGTGTCAGAGTCTGTTTCCGTCAACTCTGCTGACTTATTATTGCTCACCTCTCCAGTTGCTGCAGCTGAACACAGAATATGACAGCCTATAACATGTTGCATATGAGAGCCTGGGCGTTTAACTTCCCATGGCAGAGCAAGGATAAATACAATATGAATTGGAGAACTGGCATTTGGAAATCTTCACATGTAATTGTAACTGTGGAAACTAAAGGGAATGCTAAATGTGAGACCCCCGGCCGTGTGAAGGGTCAAGCCTGCTCTGCGATTTTGAATCTAAGTACGACAGCAAGAGAACTGGTATTTCCTCTCCAGCAGCATGTTGACGGAGGATGAAGGGGTCGCAGCATAGATACCAGTGAGTCAACATAACATTGTTTCTCCCTGCCCTGCGGACACTTACCGGAAAAAGTCAACTTGAGGATAAAAGTCAAGGATGTAGATATCTGTTAGAAATATAAAGCCATTCCACACATTTCACTGCAGGGTATTTGGTTATTTACCACAACAGCTACCAGATATGGGAGATATGGACAACCGCGGTTGCCCAAGTTCAAATTTAGATGATTGAACTGGCGTTTTACACATCTAGTGGGTGAAGTTAGGAACTTAAAAATCTACCAAAATGTTGTAAACTTGCAAGTAGCAAGTCACAAATATATAATGCAACTGGTAAATACAAATCACTGTCCAGAAATATATGCATATTATTTCCCAAACATGTCAAAATCCAAAAACAAATGAATTGTTAACAAAAATAAAGGACGATTAGCAAATAAATGTAAGTCAGTTTATTATATCCAAACATGTTTTTGGGAAAGTTTACAGCATTTGTCACCTGCATTTTACAGATTTGCGACTTGGGAGTTGTTTAGAAAATAATATTAGTATTTACACAAATAGCTACTGTACAAGGACATTTGGTTGCTACAGTAGTCAGCTGTGCTCAATGTGTAGCTAGCTTGTTGCTTTTTTAACTGCCTCTGGCATGCAGTAACATTACATTAGCTCATTACATCCTTGGCTAAATTACATTGTCTATAAAGTGACTTGCTTGAGTAAAAAGACCTGCAATATTCATTTAGCTAACTGGGTTATAGAAACTTAAAAGTCACCTGCGATTGACTTCCATCTGCCAATGTTCAAAGCCAATGTTTGTCTTGATCTTCCACACAATGCTCTGAGCGGTAGAAATCAACACCATACAGCCTAAACCTATGCTGAATTGCAAAATGAATAAACATACATCAAACTAATTCCCCACTACTATGAAAAGGGAAGACTAGTTAATGACCTACTGGTTTTCGAAGCCCTACCAAAATAGTCTGCTGTTTTGATATTTAATCTGTGCCGATTCTAAACTGCTGAAAACATTTTCCCAAAATAGCGTTAATGATTGTAAAGGTTTGGTTATATAGTGCCTTTGAAAGGTATTTAAAGCCCTTCAGTTGATGCACATTTTTGGTGTTTTGGATTTATGATTATGATGATCTCCAAAAAATATGTTTATGGGTTCCGTCACTGTATTTCATGCTTTGGCATTGTGTGTTTCTAATGAACTTAAAGGGATGACAGAAAATATATGGGTAATTCAACATCCAAGTAACACTGGTCATACACAAGAACTGAGGCTGAGTCAGAGATATTTATCAATGATAATTTCCAACCGGACTGCGGAAAACAGTCATAGGATAATTTGATAAATCCCACTTTCTTTATGAGTACACAAATTCTTTATTCCGTTTCTATGTACACATTTTTGATAGTTTCTACGCAATATTGATAAATGACGCCCTTGACAAATACGTCTTCCTTGCAAATTAAGTAATTTACTCCCCAAAAAATCAATTATGCATATAGTTAGAGATTTGTGCTGTAATAACCTCCTGAATGTTGTGTGTGTGTGTGTGTGTGTGTGTGTGTGTGTGTGTGTGTGTGTGTGTGTGTGTGTGTGTGAGTACAGTTTGTGTTTCCAAAATTAAGAATGGCAAGTTCAGAGATAACAATGGATTTGGTGGCAAAGTGAGGGAGAGAAAAGGGAGTTCTTGGAAGAAAAATGTATTTAAAATGTATCAGTGTGAAGATTAAGATTAGGATGTGAAATATTGCTATAATAAATAGTAAAAACACTACCTTGAAATCATTATATGGATTAATTGGAGTAGTAAAAAAATATTTACAAATGTATAGTAATTCTGTTGACACTGTCAAGAGTGACTAAAATTAATGAGTAGCCCCCCATGGGAATAAAAACAACCAAATGAGCTGTACGGGCCAACATAAAGGGGGTCCCTGGATTGCCGCTTGGTTTGGATGGGGATCCCTGTACAAGAAAAGGTTGAACAAAATGTGTAAAAAGTGAATGGGTGTGAATACTTTTCAAAGCCATTGTAAAATTACAAGGTTTTGACAAGACTGGGCCAAAGCAAACATGCCTGGGTGGGGCCTTGGAGTCAGGCAGTATGGTCTCACATAGCTAAAGCAAAATGACACCTTTATAAGTAGCACTGTGGTCAGGAGAATGGAATGAGTGGGTACCAGGGGTGATAGTGGTTGCATGATGTTTGAGGGTGACGGCCTGCTGAGGTATGTCAGGATTTTATTGCTGTGGTAGTGTATAAACTAGAGGTACTCACCTAAAGATGACCATGGCTGTTTTACATGGTGGACAGGCCAGCAGGAAGATCTTTGGAAAAGATAAAGAAAAAACAAATATTTATCAACAAGGTTGCACTGATATTAAATTCCAAACCTGGTCCCTTCCATGCTGCTGTAGAGCACACGGGGCATGCTGCTGTAGAGCACACGGGGCATGCTGCTGTGCTACATGGGTTGTGGTGGCTTCCGGAGTGTTCACAGAATATGCATAGAATATTCAGGGATGCCTGATAGCGGCAAGTATATCAGACTGACAACAAGTATGCAGAAAGTTTGACCTGTAAAATGAAGTGCATGTCCCCTAACAGCATGTCTAATGTGTTTGAGACATTTTCAATCAACGGGATATTTTCGAATAAATAAGAGGAATGCAAATGTGTGTTGAATCAGTGGACACCGAGTGCACCTACAAATTTAAGTGGACAGATGGTTGGAAAGAAAATAATGTGATTGGGAAGATATTACGTGGCTTAGTCTGAATAGCGTAGTTAACTACACACATTTTGATGCACCCATCAAAGATTTTCTTACAGTACATCGTTTTTAATCTGGTAACGTCTGAAGTTGTTTCAAGATTAAGTACCAGTCAAAGGTTTGGGCACACCTACTCATTCAAGAATATTTCTTTAGTGTTACCATTTTCTACATTGTAGAATAATAGTGAAGACATCAAAATTATGAAATAACATTTGGAATCTTGTAGTAAACAAAGTGTTAAAAAGATCAAAATACATTTCATAGTTTAAATTCTTCAAAGTAGCCACCCTTTACCTTTGTGACAGCTTTGCACAATTTTGCCATTCTGTCAACCAGCTTCATGAGGTAGTCACCTGGAATGCTTTTCAATTAACAAGTGTGCCTTGTTAAAAGAACAGTTCTGGAATTTCCGTCAAAGCATTAGAGCCAATCCATTTTGTTGTGCCAAGTTAGGGTTGGTATACAGAAGACCATCATTATGTCCCTATTGTAGGAGTCCATATTATGGCAAGAACGGCTCAAATAAGCAAAGAGAAATGACAGTCCAACTGCATGAATCAGACCTTCATGATTGAATTGCTGCAAAAAAGTCACTACTGAAGAACACCAATAAAAGACTTGATGAGCCAAGAAACAACAGCAATCTGTCCATAGGTCTCATGTCCAAATTTGAGATTTTCGTATTCCTGGTGAGACGCAGAGAGTTTGAACAGATGATCTCCACGTAGGTGTCCAAACGTTTGACTGGCACTGTAGTTCATATTGAACAAAGGCAATACTAATTAAATGTCCACTGAATCTACAAAAACATTAAGTTTAACAGTGTAGATGTAAAATGTTAAGGTCACCACATGTAATGCCACCCCATTTTCTCTAAGCTGTTAAATACTAAGCCCCTATAAATATTGAGACAGTAAAGACAAAATTGCTTTTTGCAATTGTACACTCAAGGCATATGAAAATTTGTTTAAAAGATGAGGCAAAAGTACAGATTTTCACCTGCCATTTATGTCTATTTCAACACTTGTATTCTTACCAATTAAGAATAACAGCATTGTCAGAGCCCCATCTCCCTACTTTGTCATCCTACAGTTGTGCTCATAAGTTTGCATAACCTTGGAGAATTGGTAATACATGTACCATTTGTAAAGAAAACATGAGTGAGCAGGCAAAACATGTCTTTTATTTCTTATGGGATTCACATTCAACTGTAGGTCATAACAGAATGGCACAATCATAAAACAAAACATGGCAAAGAAAAAAATGAACTGACCCGTTCAAAAGTCTGCATACCCTTAGTTCTTAATACTGTATATTGCCCCGTTTAGCATCAATGACAGTGTGCAGTCTTTTGTAATAGTTGTCTATGAGGCCCTGAATTCTTGCAGGTGGTATAGCTGCCCATTCAACTTGGCAAAATGCCTTCAGGTCATGCAAAGTGTTTGGTTGCCTTGTATGAACCGCACGTTTGAAATCTCCCCAGAGTGGCTCGATGATATTAAGTTCAGGAGACTGATGGCCAGTCCAGAACCCTCCCCTTTTTCTGCTGTAACCACTGGAGTGTCAACTTGGCCTTGTGCTTAGTGTCATTGTCGTGCTGGGAAGTCCAAGAGCGTCCCATACGCAGCTTTCATTCAGAAGAATGCAAATTGTCTGCCAGTATTTTCTGATAACATGCTGCATTCATCTTGCCATCAATTTTCACAAGATTCCCCATGCCTTTAGAGCTCACACACCCCCAAAACATCAGTGAGCCACCACCATGCTTCACAGTGGGGATGGTATTCTGTTCACAATAGGCCTTGTTGACCCCTCTCCAAACATAACGCTTATGGTTGTGACCATAAAGGTCTATTTTGGTCTCGTCACTCCAAATTACAATGTACCAGAAGCTGTGAGGCGTCAAGGTGTTGTCAGGCATAATGTAACCAGGCTTTTTTGTGGCATTGGCACAGTAAAGGCTTCTTTCTGGCAACTCGACCATGCAGCTCATCTTTGTTCAAGTATCGTCGTATTGTGCTCCTTGAAACGACCACACTGTCTTTCTATTTAAAAAGCCCCAGGTGTGGGAAATTCACCTTTAATTGACATTTTCACCTGTGTGTGTCACCTTGGGTGTCTTTAACAAGCGAAACATTCAAGGGTATGTAAACTTTTGATCAGGGCCATTTGGGGGATTTCTGTTATCATCATGATGTAAAAAGGAGCCATTTATGTGATAATAAATGGCTTCATATGATCGCTATCCTTAAATAAAAGACGTTTTTTGCATGATCAGTTATATTTTCAAAATCAATGCCAAATTTTCACAATTTCTGCCAGGGCATGCAAATTTATGAGCACAACTGTATGTATTGACATGTGGCTCATAGGTGTTTTTCATTGATCTCCTGCTGCATTGACTGTTCACACAAGAGCTATGAATGTCTAGAGTTCTATACATTGCTTTTGCCTTTGGATTCTGCCTTTGGTGTCGGCAGGCAAAATCCAACTTGAAGGCTAGGGAGCGGTCTGTGAAAGAAAAGCAAGCAATTTGGAAGCTAAAAAACAAGAGGAACTCTTTTAGAACCATAGAAGAAACAGTAGGCATAACAGTTTGGAATATTCTGAAAAAGAAACAGTTTGTGTCAACACCACCAGTTGATGACAGAAAAATGACCAGAGCTGTGAAAAACAACCCTAATACAATTTTAATTGAAATTGCCAACAACCTCCAGCATTTTGGGGTGAAAGTGTCAGCCTACTGTTCACAGACTCTCAGCAGAATTAAAGTTACACTGCAAGATGCAAGCCACCAATCGGCACCAAAAACCGAGAGGCCAGATTAGAATTAGCAAAAGTAGTAGCCAGTACAGAGTTTTATAGATGAAACGAAGGTGAATCTTCAGAGTGATTTTAAGGCAACAATGTGGGAAGAAAGGAACTGCAGATTATCCAAAGCATACCACCTCAACTGTGGTGGATGTAGTGTCATGGCACAAGGCATGCATGGCTGCGTCTGGAACAAGCTCACATGTCTTTATTGATGCAACAAATGATGTCAGTAGCCAAATTAATTCAGTAGTGTACAGTACCTTGGCTACCAACGTACAAAAAGTTGCCACCAGACTCATTGGGCGGCGGGTCACCATTCAACAGGGCAATGACCCAACACACACTGCCAATGCAACCAAGGATGTTCAATCGGATTTCAATGTCCTGATATAAATCAGAGTGAACATGCATTTCACATGCTGAAGTGGAGTCAGTAACTTAGTTATTTAACTACAGTAGGGAAGTGGCTCAATATTTGGGAACAGAATTACAGAGTCCTAGATCTGTATTATGCAGAAATAGATAGTTATGAATATCTTGTACTTATTGCGACAGGTACACAAAAGCAGAAAATTGCAATATACTCTTTCGCAAGTTTGGGTATTAGTCTTCACATTAAATTACATCTGTGTAATGAGTAGCTGGGAAATTGTTGAAACTGTCCTGTAAATATGCCTTAAAACACATTGACGGTTGGCTTTAATTTGACACCAAATTTGATGTACTTCTATGAACTTCAAATGCTGGTGCTCATGGGTTTGTTGACAGAATTGCCCATATCCTGACCCAGTAGAACAGATGAATAAGCTGCAGAGCCACTTTCTAAATAGCACTGTCTGGCTCAGCCAACAACCATAATCCACTGGGTACTAACACTAGATAACTGAACCTTTAATAAACAAGAAATAATGACCAAACTGCATTTGGCACTGCATCACTGCCATCTCAGAGCACCTGCCTCAGCACCCGAAAGCAGCCTAAAAAAGGTTGCACCCTGTCCATTACGCCATTATAATCTAGAAAAAAGTTTTCAACATTCAGAAATAAAGACAGGACCAATTACCAGGGCTTCCTCTGTCTAGGATTCAAACCTAGAATATGGAAGTTTATAGAAGCCCAAACAAACACATGCAGGTAAATGGGTAAATCCCAAAATGTTAAATTGTTAATGACAAATCAATCATTTCTAAGCAGTTTTTTTTTTTTGCAATTTATGTAGGTTTTGCTAAAATAAAAAGCATTACTTCAGTGTTTATTTAAAATGGGGAGGCTGAGATTGTTAGTTACATAATTTCTTTGGACCAATAAATTAATGATAAAGTATTTTTGCATTTTTCTTGAAAAATAAAACTTATGATTGCCTAATCAGTTTCTACTCTTGAGCCAAAAATCTGATTGAAGTTACTTTGTCCTCCAATGTTAGTTAAACAAATGCTCTAGACTAAAGCATAAATACATGATTCAAAATATATCACAAATGGACAGTCTTGCATCCATATCTCTAAGAATGTCAGTGTTTATAATACTCCAACCCTATCACTCAGCTTGATGTTTATCAAAAACATGGGTCCTACGATTTGTTAGACTTAGAGTTTTGTCAATGACCTTGAAAGTGCAATGTCAAACTATCATTACAATGTCAATTAACTCTGGGAAGTTCTTATCTTCACAAAACATAGATAAACATATCAGACTTCTAAAGCAAACAACATTTGACCTTAGGGTCACTCCGTAATCAGACTTATTTGCCAGAAGCTATTTAAGGCCAGAACAACATTAGAAAACTAGGCCTGCACTGAGAGAGAAAAAAAAAATAATCTGAGTTGGGTGCAATTAAAAGCAGTGTGTGTATGAGAACAATCTGTCCTTCCATACGTTTTCTGACAGAGCCAGAAAAGTAGCCAGTTAATTACAGCCTGTAGGCAGAGCAGAGAAGGAGAGCGAGGACCTAGCTCACGAGTGGGGATAACCCGTGACGTGAGACACAAAGTGGAAAAAGATTTCATTTGGAATGTGACTTGATGGGATGACAACAACATACCCGTCCACAGGCTGCTGTGCTCCAATCCCATATGGTCTTAGCAGGTTAAGATAACCACAAAGTAGCATCTCTCCATTTTAGACCTGGCTCCATTCACTGAAACTTCCTGTGTGTCGTCCATGCAGTACAGCAACACTGCATATATAAAAGCTGCAGGTCTGACTTTCATTGTGTTACCTTAGAGTAATTAAAAGTGAATGACTTAGCAATGGCTACTAACCAAAAGCATACACCCTTAAAGAATTTTTCAACATTTCAAGAACATTTCAGAATATTGTCCACAGGAGATATTGTATAAAGTAATGTACTTGAAATAAACTGCTCAAAAAAATTAATAGAGCACGTAATCATCACAGTATAACATCAAGTCAATTAAAATTCAGGGATATCAATCTCTCCAGTTAGGAAGCATAAGTGATTGTGAATCAATGTCACCTGTGACAACAGGTGCATTGGAGAGGCAACAGCAAGACAACCCCAAAAAAGGGAATGGTTGGCAGGTGGTGGCGACAGACAGTTGCTCTCTCCTTATCCTTCCTGACTGATTTTTCCCTAGTTTTGTGTTTTGCTAGTGTCATTGTCACTACTGGTAGCATGAGGTGGTACCTGCAGCCCATTCAGGTCGCACAGGCAGTCCAGGTCCTCCAGGATGGCACATCCATACCTGCAGTCGCAAGAAGGTTTGCTGTGTCTCCCAGTAAGGTCAAGAGCATGGAGGAGATACCAGGAGCGCTGGACAGGGCCATAGAAAGGCATCAACCCAGCAGCAGGACCGGTATCTGCTCCTTTGTACGTGGAGGAACAGGAGGACATTATAGGCGGCCGTGATGAAACTCATGCAAGTTGGAACAGCCTGTGATTTCAATTGTCAACTTTGATTTTCAGTGCGAGTTTGAACCCAGCCATCAATCGATTAGTGATTTTAGTTTCCATTGACGGTTTTTACGTCATTTTGTTCTCAATGAACTACACAATGTACAGTAAAGATTTTGATCTTTAATATATTTCGTTCATCGAGACCCGATGTGTGATTTGAGTGTTCCCTTCATTTTTTTTGAGCAGTGTAGTTCCACTGCCAGTCTGTTGTTTTTTGTCAAATGTTTGTGTTTATCTGTATGGTCTTTCCAACACTGACCACTGCAGACAACTAATTCAATGTTAGAATGCACTTATGACATTGTGTGGTTGTTTCACTAAGCTCTTTTGAAATGTTTGCCCTTTAAGAGCATCTACATTTCGCAATGACTAAAATGTAGTGTCTCTGGGCAGAGAATTGGACAGGCACTATAGGCAAATATGTGGTGCGGCAGGATGGATTGTGAAGCAGCTTCCTCTGAATGTGGAGAACTGAGCATCTTGGGAGCAGAGGGTTCTGGGGATTAGCTATCGCCTTGACACACCAAGATAAGCATGAAAATGACACGCTTGAGAAAATGTCCTCTGAACACGACAAAACAGAAAGAGTCTAGCACAATACTCACTTTAAAGTGAAGGCACACTCACAAGTGAAATAAACAAATGTTTTTTTTCCCACAATCCGCTAACACCAATATTTCATTTAGGCTCCAAGATCCGGTTTCACCACAAAACAGGAACAAGCACGGCTTGATGTAAATGAGGGTTTTGCCTTTCAAATAGGTTTAGTCACTATTAGGAGATCTAAGAACTGATTGTTTCGTGTCCAGGTAGGTAACTGTGCTACACCAAAAAAACAAAAAGTCCAGAGTCCATGTCAGGCACTGCCAGAAGACTTTTCCAGTTCTGACTTTCGGTGGAGCAGTGATACACTGCACCAGCAACCTTCTACTCTTAGCTTTGCTGGGCTAGGGCATGCAAGTGCTTACTATTTAGTTGTGTTGTTCAGTAAACTAGACCACTACAAATACAGGTGTAGTTTATAAATTCTGTATGAATGCAGGTCTAGTTTACTGGCCCCATTCTTACTCTGAGATAATTTAAAGTATTCACTGTCCTTAATCTCTAGAGACTGGTTCAATACATATCTAATGCGACACCCTAGGATCGGAAACTCTTTCCAGGGCTGTCATTCTGACTGTTATCGAATGAGATAATGTCCGTCCAAAGCATTAGCCATTTGGTTCCAGCAAGACAACTCAGCAGTGCTGTGTAAAAGGAACACTAGGTGCGGATCCAGAATGCAGAACCGTAACAGCATCAACACCCAGGACCTGGTTTATCGTTACCTTGATTAAAATATTTCTGATACTACAGCCTAGGGTGATCCAGCAGTCTGGGCCAATGCCTCTGGTACCCATATACTGCTGCAACACGGGATTATCGCCACCCACTTTGCTTTCCAACAAAGAATAAAAATGCCTGAAAATATAAATACTTTTGAGCTGTTCTGCTCCAGAATCAGAGGGACAGGTATAACTATACAACATTAAAAGGTACCTTGATTACAAATAGCTGTAAGCCTATTTGTAATCAAGGGTTGTAACCTAGGGTGGCGCAAACAGAAAGAGCCTGGGAGTCCCCCAGTGTTCCCTACACGTGGGGAAGTGTTTTTAATGTTTCTCTGGGGACCGCTCAAGAAAAATATGTCTAATTTTTGGATTATTAAAAACAATTACCATCACTTATCTACTACCCTAACCTAGTCACAACACGGTTAATCAATATCATTTTCTATTTGGGGCAAATTGGGACTATTGGAAAAAGTGTAAAAAATAAAACAATTTGGCCTTTAGGCTACTTCCATTATAAACATATTTTATAAAGCATTGTATTAGATTAGCAGTTGTCACAAATGCACCCAGACTGTAACCCTGAACAGCAAGTAACAAGAGATTGCTGCATGTAGCCTAGGGAAAAACTCCCTGTAGGGTCGGGATCTAGGATTTATAATTTATCTATTGTTAAAGTAAATCAAATATAAATCTGATGGATATAGGTCAAAGTTTTATAGCTACTGCAATGAATCAAAATGGTACTGGGAAGTTCATTAATATGTTAAGATCAAGTAATCATTTAATGTAAAAAAGAAAACACACATTGCTTTCAACTGCAATTTTGCCACTGTCACTCTTCATATCTCCTATGATGTGTGTGAACATTACAGAGAACAATAGATGACATGATTGTCTTCCTAAGAATCATATTTAAGGGTATGTAAGTTGATAGCTTAAAGCATTCAAAAATAGAAAGCACTCTATATGTGCCAAACTCTAAATGGTGTGCATTCCGGTAGCCATGCACATCAATACGGTTCTATGAAGTGTCAACACAATCAATGTGACTTTTCATGGCGGATGTGACTAACAGACCAGCAGGCCTTTCTCCACAGACCAGCTGTGGTCCACAGACCAGCTGTGGTCCACAGACCAGCTGTGGTCCACAGACCAGCTGTGGTCCACAGACCAGCTGTGGTCCACAGACCAGGGTTTGAGAAACAGAATCGGCTCAACATCATTGACATGTTTGTCGCACCCTTGTGACTACATCTGCCTGCAGGCTCAATTAAGGTTGTTGACAATGGAATGTGCTCTCTTCAGGGTGTAGGGCTTCTGGCAAATACTTCCTGGTTGGTTGAGCGAACAGCTTGATAAGGGCTGAGTGGCTTGACAACACATGCATTGCAGGTCCTGGCCCAGTACTTGACTTCGTCCCATTACCACAGGGAGTTGCTGTGATGAATCAAGGCTATAATTGCTAATTGCCTTTCATTCAGCTTTCACGTGAAATAAAGATGATGATCTTGGCAAGATTTGAGGTAAAAAAAATGCTATGGTCCAATCGTATCCCATTTTACTTAAAAACAAAACAATACTATATTACTATTCAACTGCTAGAATCAGTTCTTATCACACTTCTCACTCATCCAGGAGATGCAACAGCACACATTCCCTGGTCAACAACCCTGATTAAGCCTGCTGGTGCCTGGCCTACCACAGGACAAGGCAACCCTGTCTTCCTTTTTTGACCCCAAGGCAGCGACCAGGATTCATTCACCTGACAAGAATGACACAGCAGTACAGCACAGATATCTCTTTTTGGTTGAGCATGTTTAAGTAAGATCTTCGGCCTGTATCATTCTTTACTAGATTTCCACAGGCATCATCACCAATCTGTATTTCAAGATCAATGTCCTGATTACTACATCTGAGTTTTCAAAAAGAAAATTCTAACATTTTATCCCACTGTATTTGGGAAACACTTCTCAAAAAAATGAAGGAAACACTTAAATCTCACATCGGGTCTCAATGAACGAAATATAGTAAAGATCAAAATCTTTACTGTACATTGTGTAATTCGTTGAAAAGAAAATGACATAACGGTCAAGGGAAACCAAAATCACCAACCGATTGAGGGCTGGATTCACAGTCAAACCGAAAATCAAAGTAAACAATTGAAATCAGAGGCTGTTCCAACTTGTGTGAATTTCTCAGTGTGACTCAGTAGTGTGTATGGCCCCCACGTGCCTGTATGCACTCCCAACAACGTCCGGACATGCTCCTGATGAGACAGCGGATGGTGTCCTGGGGGATCTCCTCCCAGACCTGGATCAGGTCATTAGTGAGCTCCTGGACAGTCTGTGGTGCTACTTGGCAGTGTTGGATGCACCAATACATAACATCCCAGAGGTTCTCAATTGGATTCAGGTCTGGGGAACGTGAGGGCCATTCAATGGCATCAATGCCTTCGTCATCCAGGAACTGGCTACACACTCTGGCCACATGAGGCCGGGCATTGTCCTGCACCAGGAGGTACCCAGGGCCCAATGCACCAACGTAAGGTCTGACGATAGGTCTGAGGATTTCATCCCGGTACCTAACAGCAGTCAGGGTACCGTTGGCTAGCACGGAGTGGTCTGTGCAACCCTCCAAGGATGTGCCTCCCCAGACCATTATTGACCCACCGCCAAACCAGTCTTGCTGAATGATGTTGCAGGCAGCATAACATTCACCACGGCATCTCCAGACTCATTCACATCTGTCACATGCTCAGTGTGAACCTGCTCTCATCTGTGAAAGAGACTGTGAATTCATGCACACCAGTAGCCTGCTGGAGGTAATTTTGTGGGGCTCTGGCTGTGCTCCTCCTGTTCCTCCTCACAGAATGGAGCAGATATCGGTCCTGCTGCTGGGCTGATGCCCTTCTATGGCCCTATCCAGCTCTCCTCGTGCAACGGCCCATCTCCTGATAGCATCTCCTCCATGCTATTGAGACTGTACTGGGTGACACAGCAAACCTCCTTGTGACGGCACATGTGGATGTGCCATCCTAGAGTAGCTGGACTACCTGTGCAACCTGAATGGGCTGCAGGTACCACCTCATGCTTCCAGTAGTGACAAGGACACAAGCAAAATGCAAAGTTAGAGAAGAATTAGTCAGAATGGATAAGAAGAGAGCAATTTTCTGTGGCCACCACCTGCAAAACCATTCCCTTTTTGCAGGCTGCCTTGCTGTTGCCTCTCCAGCGCAATCACAGATTGATATCCTTGAAGTATAACTGACTTGGTGTTATACCATGATGATTATATGTTCCCTTAATTCTTTTGAGCAGCGTATATGGATATACCTGGGCCTGGTTGGCACACTTAACTAGGAGCCTCATCATATGTACATAAACTGATGTCAGGCTACCTAGACTACAGAACATCAGCAGTCAAAAATACACTTACTAGAAGCACAATATATTCAGTTCAGACTGGGAACGACACATCTTGGTTTAACAATAAGAAAAACAACAGACAACAATACACATGTTATCTTGGCATTAGGTTCTGTTGCTTTGGGTAACTCACCTCCATCACATGATGGTGCATACAATACTTCTAATAACATTAACACTGTAATACGATTAATAGCAACACCTACGGCAATGAGCAAGATACACGGTACCAATCCCCCCCTATTAAAAGAAATTGTCTGATGCAAATCTGGCAACAAGTCTCATTCATCTAAATAAACTATTGTAGAATAACACCACTCTGAATTTGATGCAACACATTTAAAAAAAAAAGTTGTGACAGTGGCATGTTTACCACTGTGTTGCATCACCTCTTCTTTTAACAATACTCTGTAACCCTTTGGGAACTGAGGAGACCAATTGCTGTAGTTTTGAAAGTGAAATGTATTCCCAATTCCTGCTTGATATAGGATTTCAGCTGCTCAACAGTTCGGGGTCTCCTTTGTCATATTTTTCATTTCATAATGCGCCAAATGTTTTCAATGGGCGACAGGTCTGGACTGCAGGCAGGCCAGTTTAGCTCCCGGACTCTAACTACAGAGCCATGCTGTTGTAATACATGCAAAATGTGGTTTGGCATTGTCTTGCTGAAATAAGCAAAACAAAATGTTGAAGAAGTGAAGGGCTCTGAATACTTTCTAAACGCACGGTATATCGCTAAATTGGACTTCTGCGACTACACTGTGGACATGTTACAATAAATTACTTTACTTTGCCATTGACAGATTTGAGATTGTCTGCATCCCACCGCATCTATCGACTGTTTTGAAGAATTCCTCTGGAGGCTATGAATTGCTGACCAAGAAAATAAGAAATAAAAGGTTTTAAGTGTCAAACATTGAGTTTTAAAATTTGTGTTTTATCATATAGTATCATGATGTTGATACCTTACCCAGGTCACCTGTCAAGATGAATTCGTATGTATTAGCAGTCTTATGTCATAAACAAAAATTCATCATCATAATTGCCTTATTAAATTGCAAATTAGCTAACAACAGTAACTAGCTAACTGCAATCTGTGTGTAACTTGATGCTTTTGTAATGTTAGAATTGCAGCGTTATTTATGCAGCTGAGAATACCAAGACAGTAAATCATAAATACGCTTTGGACAAGATATTGCCTCATTAGATTGCAAATTAACTAACGGCAATGTGTCTAACGAGATACCTTTGTATTGTTAGAACTGCAGTTTAATTTTATCCATCTGAAAAAACAAGTATACATAATATTCCTCTTGGGGCAGGAAATGGATGTGGAATGATGCCATTTTTGAACAAAACTGAATGCTAAACATAGTATCAGCTTAGTCGAAAATGTATAGTCAAAATGAAAATATTCTCTCCGGGAAGACAACATTGACAGGTTTGTTGAGGTAAACAATGCCAGACTTAGTTGAAAGTGCTTTCAAATTAGTTTCTGCTTTAATTTCAGCTTTTGCTAGATCGGGTCACAGTTTCAACTGAATGAATTTGGACAAAGCTAATAATGCTAACTCCAGGCTGGGAGAAAAGTAAATGCCTTATTGTGAATTATCACACCATGGACCTTCAGACACCACCCTAAATAAAAGGAATTTCACCCAAACATGATTTTGAGTCAAACTATCCCTTTAAGCCTTTACTTGCATCAATCTCTGGAGGAGATAGACGTGATCTGTTAGAAATGTGTACATGCAACCTTTTCTGTCTACACTTTGGATATCCTGGGGCTTCAGTGTCCAATTAAACAATTTACAACTACAGTATTGTCATCATAACATGCCCTTTCTCCGATCAATGACCTGAATGATTTCAGTTCATTTGAGTGGGATTAGATTAGACAATTAGAGTAAAGGGCACCCCTTTGGGAAGACAGGGAACCTCATGCACAACATGAGAACAGTCGAGTGCTCTCCAAATGTTGTTGGCTGTGGCTCAGTTCACTCTCCCAACCCACACCTCATGTTCAGACAGAGGCTGACTGAACAACAATCCGATCTTTGTGTACTAGCTAGGCAGCTAGTCAAGCCGCGCATCGCAAATGGTTTCCACGGTCAGACTGTGCTAGCAGCTTTTTATGCTGAAGGAATGTAACCATTTAAGATTTCACATTTCCCTCTCTCCTCACTTCCTTATGCTGATCATGGTCTTTCTGAATGAAAGTAGACAGGGCCAACTCCACATAAACTATTGCCATATCCATGCGTAAGATGTTCCTACATCTGAATACAATTGACTAGTTTAATTCCAGTGGGTGGGTGTTCTCCAGTCCAGATGTGTAGCTATGCTAAACAGAGTGGAGTGAAAACATATGGTATACCTAAGTAAAACTGTTTAATCAAGAGGATATTTGCTGAAATGGAGATACTGGATACAAACTCTGTACATACAGTAGGTTTCTACACAGAAACGCTTAATCCACATTCAACACTAATGTAGTAGGACCCAAACTTAAACCTGTTAGATAAATCACAAAAGACATTTTTTAAAAGTATGTTTAAATCTTGTGTGAATGCCATGCATGCTTGCAAAATATGGTTGTTGGTTGATAGTTAACTATCGACACATTGGCTTGGTTCAAGCATTTTGCTGAACAGCCGCTGTTGCTTAGCTAGTTAAAAGCATAGCAGGAGAATGTTTTACTGAGCTGGATCTGTAGATGCTATCACAGTCCTCAATTTGTTTAAAGATATGCAATGAAAAAGCATTTGCCCCTTTCTGATTTTCTCTAATTTATCATATTTTTTGCAATTGAATGTTCAGATCTTCATCCAAGGTCTTACATTAAAAAGGGAACCTGACAGAACAAAAAATATAGCTAAAATGTATAGGCCATTTCATTTTTTCAAGGTTATGCAAAAAACAATGCCCTCCAATGAAGAAGTGATTAGGCCATAACACCCAATAACTGGTTGTGCAAAATTCAGATGCACTGACTGCAATTATTCCTTTAGTTTTTAATCAGCCTCTCAGATCCCTGTGGAGGATTTTGCCCACACTTCCAGCTTTAAGTCAGCAAGAGGTCTTAGCTATTAAGCATCATAATACTGGTGGTTCAAATCTGGAATGCTGATTGGCTAAAAGCTGTAGTAAATTTATGCAATAAGACATAAGGGGGTGTGGTATATGGCCAATATACCACACATTTTCTTAAGCCTTGTTCACACCAGGCATGGCAAACTGTATGCGTTCCGGTGGAAGTCCATTAATTTCAATGGAAAGCAAGCCGCACTGCTGTAGCTAATCTACCGTACTCGGCCAGATTTGGATGCGGTACGGCAGATGTTTCACAAGTTGAATTTTTCCAACTTGTGCTGTGCTTTTCCGTACGGTGTCAGAAATGGAAGTAATTGTACCACTGAAAAAGGGCTAATATGTAGCTTTCCACTACGTGTTTTTGGGATCGCAAGAAAAGCTTTGACAGCTCAATATTTGTAGCAGTCTACAAGATCAAAGTTTATGACTTATGCTAAATATTTGAGGGGACATTTCCTAGAACCGATTCGTTAGATATTTGAGGATCATTTTCATAGAAAATAAATATAATATAGCCTGAGTGACTTCCAAGTTTTCATTTAATCTACTACAAAACCTAAATTGAGAAAGCTCCTGCTCGTCGGCTTGCTAGATACTAACAAAACGAGGCTCTCCTCCACCTTTGCGATAATGGTTATGAAGATTGGAAGATTGATTGCGATGTTTGCGTTAAGGTACCGTACTGTAATTTTATGCCATGCTTGGTATGAACAAGGCTTTAAAGCCTCGATCAGACCTACAGCATCAATGCGCTGTGATACACCGGACGTTAATTCATTTCAAATGGAACTCAGAGACTGGCTTGCACCATTGCAGTGCAGAAGCAGTTGCAGAACGTTTGGTCTTGTGTATGTGTTGGATTTATCCAGGATTTATACAGTCTAAAACCCATAGTTACGGTTATGTTAGCGAGCTGCTAGCTAGCCAATCATTGGTAGCCTACGTAGCTACTTCACACAATATGCTCAGCGAAAATTATTCTCTCCATTTCATAAAAAGCAGCATGCAACATCTGTGGAGAATCAATGCATTCTGAGTAATTGCATAGCTGCACAAAATGTTCTGCAAGCTTTCTGCTTTGATGCCGCAGGTGTGATCGAGGCGTAAGGCACAACATACAGCAGAGCACCTGGACACAGCACATAGCCATACCACCTGTGATTTCTAATTGGCTAGTTATAAACCATGTTCTTTGAATCCTGAATGCAGATTGGCTGACAGCCGTGGTATAAGTAAGCAATAACGCATGAGAGGGTGTGGTATATGGCCAATACCCTGCAACTAAGAGCTGTTCTTAGTGCGCTTAAAAAAAATGGTTACCAATGTAATTAAAGCAGTAGAAAGTGATGTGATGTCATACCAATGGTATACAATCTCAAATACCACGGCTATCATCCAATCAGCTTTTATTATTCAAATCAATTGTCTTATAAGCATGCAATAACACCACATTGCCAATATATGGTGTAGGGCCAATATACTACTGCAAAGAGCTGCTCTGAGGAACAAAGCATAACGCAGTGCCTGGACACAGCCATAAGCTCTGATGTATTGGCAATATCATAAACCTCCAAAATGCCTTAAAACTCTAAAAATGAGGGCAGTAAAAAGATACATCATAGGCGCAATACAGTCTCTTATAGGCTACCATGGCTATCAGCATTCAAACTACTCAGTTTATAAGAGGCTGTATATCAGGGGTAAGAAATCACATCACTTGTAACTGCTGTAATTGTGTTGGAATCTGGATTAAAATAGCAAAAAAGCAACTCAGGGGTTTGTGGTATATTGCCAATATACCACTGCTAAGCACTGTTTCCAGGCCCTCCGCATTGTGTCGTGACTACAAACAGCTGTTAACTGTGGTATATTGCTTAAAAATACCACTTCTTTGATGATACTCGATAACCTGTAACTCAGGCGAATTTAAAGCAGCTCTGCCTGGCTTGCACTTGAATGCTGATAGCTACTACACTGAGTATATTGTACTTAGTATTACTGATTCGTGTGGATGTCCCAAAGTTGGATAAGATGTCAATTACACAGGATAAGAGCGCCTGGTAATTACTAAAATGTTAACTAAAATAATCACAGAAACTCTAAGGTGAAGTGAGTAACGTTTTTGTAAGGGTGTAAAGGTGTTTGAGGGCGAGCTGCTAGTGTGGAATCTTACCTGCACCATGGTGATAACATGACAAGGATTCAATAAGTATATCACGGTCTTCGTGGCGAATTTGAATCCGACCTCTACTCCAAACGTCATACATAGCGCAACCAGCAACAGGTTCTTGGCCAAGCTGTCCTCTTTCGTCCTTGGTCCATCTTTTGCGATCACTTTGAGTTCTTTACAAATGTTGATTTTTCTCAGTGCGACGACAACTTCGACGATGGAAATCAGCACCATGACAAAACTCTCGCTGATACGTTGTTGCGGTGCAAGAAAGGCGGCACATTCTGGGCCCCCGTTGCCTTCAAACTTTGGGTCTACGCCGCCATACAACCAGTCTAATAGACTGTAAATATTATATCTAGACATATTCCTTTTCTCGTATTGGAAAAGGTACGAACAAGACGGAATAAAAGATAGCACACTGACTTCTTGTCGAAACATGAACTGCAGTATTTCCCCTCGGTTGTGATCACTCTATAAAGCAGAGGCAGAAATGTATCCACCACAGCTGCCACTGCCTGCCTTTCTTTCTTTCTTGACAGGTAAACGTAATTGTGGCAACTCAGTTAGCTACAGTCCCCAGCTAGCTTGTGTGGACTCGAACTCTGAGCCCGGCTTAAGTGCCACCGCAAAACCAAATTACAACGTGGGTGTATCGAGCTAATTAGCTTCTTGGCATTACTATGGCAACACTCAAACGATAGCCAGCTAAAACACTGACCATAAACATAAATACCAAAATTAAAGTTTTTTTTCTACAAACACCACCTAGCTAAAGGTTCCAAGTAACCACGTTTTTTTTTTTTATTTGTTAACAGCATTATGCCTTGGTTTAGTCACCATTAGCAGTGGCAATTAACGCTAGCTAGAGAAGGTTAGCAATTGCAACCAAAGATATGGCTAACTGGGCGGTGGGGGAAAAACTGTCCCAAATAATCTACGACGTCGAGCTGTAGTCCTTCTTTGCTATTTCTCTTCCATTGAGGTCATGGCTGGCACACAGAAGCACGATTTGTCACCAGCAAGTGGGATCTCGAAGATTTGACATCAATCAAGCACGAGTGTAGAGATTACATTTAACTAGCAATAGCAAGCTAACTAATACTACTGAGTCCACGTGCGTTTCAATTATTGCAGTTCTAGCTTGAACGCCGAGTCTTCTATGTACGTTGTATCATATAAAAATACGTAGTTATATCCCTAAAATCATTGTAGCCCTATCCATGCAAATTCTCAGAAACGCTTTCAATTTTCCTCTCACGCTAGGAAAATGATTTCCGTATTTGGATAGCTTCGTAAACCCCGCCCACTTTCCAAATAACGTTGACTGAGATACCTGCAGCTGCATTATACGTACAATAATTCAATATCAAATCGGATGTATAAAATAGACTATTCGTTACAAATAGCAGCCACGTTCTAAATAGCTCTGTGAGGAGGCAAATTATTTCTAAAAAGAATCCATAAGTATTAAGGTGTTCATTAAAGTTTATTATTACTTCCTAGGTCCTATGTTGGGTATAACCGTCCATAACAAAGGGGCTCAATTCAGATTCTCCGAGTCAACATAAGTCAGCTTCAGTAGCGAAATTCTTTCGGGGGAATCCCAAAGAACCCGGATGGAAGTACGCCTCCATCGCGAAGTTTCAGTGATTCCCATTCCAGAGGTGCGTTCCGTTTGCTTGGAAGTCTGTCACGTTCCCGAACTATTGGTACTGAACAAGGCGTTTACACAGAACGTTCCTGAACTCTGCTTGTATGTGCATTAACCTTGATTTGTTTGGTCCGAAACAAATACAATAAACTTTCACCCTTTGTCAAAATGAATGTATTAACCACAATTAAAAGCAATTAAATGTTGGCGATAATTTTGTAGTATCTTATTTGTTGCTATTCTGTCGAAAATGCACTTTACAATGAATTAATTGATGGCAATCATACTTACAGTTTGGAAAAAGTCTATGTCAGTATATGCAATTAAGGTACAAAGTCAAGAACATTATAGAACCCTCTAAATTGTGGACCTCCGAGCCAGTTGTACTCTGTCTTCATTGGAACCCTCTAATCAGGGATTCATTTAGATCAGGGACACCAGGTGAGTGCAATTAATGATGAAGTAAACAGCAAGTAGGCTCCTGGGCTCTCATTTATCAAGGTTGCTTACGAACAGAAATGTTCTAAGCAAAATGTGGGGTTTATCAAGAAAATGTGTGTAAATTTAAGGACACCTCGGCACCTCGTGGTAGAAAAGTCAAACTGTTAATGAAATACCATTGACCAAATGGAGAAAGGATTGACATATTGGACCAAATCATAAACTAAACTGCTCAAAAAAATTAAGGGAACATTTAAATCTCACACTGGGCCTTGATGAACAAAATATATTAAAGATCAAAATCTGTACTGTACATTGTGTTATTTGTTGAGAACAAGATGATGTAACAACAGTCAATGGAAACCAAAATCATCAACCGATTGTGGGCTGAATTCAAACTCAAAGTAAAAACAAAAGTAAACAATTGAAATCACAGGCTGTTCCAACTTGTGTGAGTTTCATCATGGCAACTCAATGTGACTCAGTAGTGTGTATGGCCTCCATGTGCCTGTATGCACTCCTGACAACACCAGGGCATGCTCCTGAAGAGATGTTGGATGGTGTCCTGGGGGATCTCCTCCCAGACTTGGATCAGGGCATCAGTGAGCTCCTGGACAGTCTGTGGTGCTACTTGGCGGCGTTGGATTCCCCGATACATAACATCCCAGAGGTTCTCAATTGGATTCAGGTCTGGGGAACGTGAGGGCCATTCAATGGCATCAATGCCTTTGTCATCCAGGAACTGCCTAAACACTCTGGCCACATGATGCTAGGCATTGTCATGCACCAGGAAGAACCCAGGGCCCACTGCACCAGCGTAAGGTTTGATGATGGGTCTGAGGTTTTCATCCCAGTACCTAACAGCAGTCAGGGTACCGTTGGCTAGCACATGGAGGTCTGTGTGACCTTCCAAGAATATGCCTCCCCAGACCATCACTGACCCACCGCCAAACCAGTCATGCTGGATGATGTTACAGGTAGCAAAACATTCACCACAGCATCTCCAGACTCTCATGTCTGTTACATGGGCTCAGTGTGAACCTGCTCTCATCTGTGAAGAGAACGGGGCGCCAATGGCAGACTTGTCAATTCTGGTGTTCTGTGGTGAATGCCAATCAAGCTGCCTGGTGCTGGGCTGTGAGCACAAGTCCCACTAAAGGACATAGAGACAAGGACACCAGAAAAATGCAAAACTAGAGAAGAATCAGTCAAGAAGGATGAGGAGAAAACAATTGTCTGTGGCGAATGCCAATCAAGCTGCCTGGTGCTGGGCTGTGAGCACAAGTCCCACTAAAGGACATAGAGACAAGGACACCAGAAAAATGCAAAACTAGAGAAGAATCAGTCAAGAAGGATGAGGAGAAAACAATTGTCTGTGGCCACCACCTGCATAACCATTCCCTTTTTGGGGGCTGTCTTGCTGTTGCCTCTCCAGTGCACCTATTGTCACTTTCATTTGCCCCAAAACAGGTGACATTGATTCATTTTTTTGAGCAGTGATAAAGAAAAACGATAATACATTAATAGTTTATTCATGTATTGCTTTTGTAGACACTTAAGCTAATAAGTTTTCTCAGGGTGCTATCGAATTCATAAACATAAAACCGTTTAAGCCTAATTGAATAATTAAGTAAATTAGAAAGTAATGGAATGGAATGGAAGGTTGAAGGCAATTTAGTTAAACCAGTTAAATAATATAAAAGGCAACATTGAGGCATTTTGACTTGTCCAAAATGGCAAATCTTGCATTACTGGAGGATCTGACACAAGCTGCATTACGCAGGGAGCGTGTTTTCAATGAGCATGCAGATTTCTTTGCTGAGAGTGACACTTGTCGCTTGTTAGTTGATTTTGTTTTCCATTTATTCTGTTATATATATTTGTTATATTTAATGTCAATGAATACTATTTGGATGTGGTCCATATCTGAATATGGTTCTGAAAATAAAGCTTGAATTGCCATCATTTGGTGTGTCTGGTATTCCTTCAGGGTCTGGGAGAGCCACCTCAGTATCACCATCACAATTGATGACACACATTGAGGTCTCTCCAGTTATGCTACCAATGCGCTGGTCCATAGCAGAGAGTGAAGAGTCACTCCACCCTCTTCCTGTTGGACTTATATCCCTTTTGTGGATTATAATATTATTTTGCATGTGTTTTCAAATCAAACCATTTCTTATTAATTTCATTAACTGTTCTGCACTCAGATGAGGCAGAATTTACCACAGCTCGCTCCTGTTCCCAAACAATATTTTTTCTCTTATTTTTCAAGCCATTGCTGATGTCTCCAAAAAGTATGCCTTGTTTTGCTACCACTTCGGTGATCAAAAGTTCTATTTCTGCGTCCAAATCTTTTTTTTTTGTCTTTGATTTCTATGTTTGCGGACAGAAATTATTCACAGTTCTTGGCTTTAAAAGGAAGGTTTGTGACCATAAATTACCATTTAAGGTGGTTCTTTATGTAAATGAGACTTCACGTTCACTAGCACAATGTTTTAGGATGTATCTAATTTATAAAGGCAAAGTATGAGAACAACTCGGACGTCCTCTTTGTCTACAAGGCAGGAGGAGATCATTGGAGATCCTTTAATTATTAGTAAACTAAAAGTAAATCAAAGTGGTTAAGCTTGGATAAGAAATAAAATATTGATGGTGTTTATTTTAATGTGTCTCTGTTCCTGTAATGTCTGTGCTGGTGACTATCAAATCTCATTAGCAATATTAGTGCGGGCATGCCCTCTAGTGGTTTTTCATCCAAGCTGAAGTGATCGAAAGTATCAAGTGAGTGGGCTAAGTATTCAATGATGCCCCTCAGCCCAGGAGATGGCTTTACTCATCTCCTGCCACTCTAGAAGTCTCCCTATACGCTTATCAGCAACACCTGTTAATGGCCTCTGAGGAAACTAGAAGAGTCACACGATTGGTTTGATATTCCATATCTGTATATTTATTGTCTAATGATGCCTAATGATGACCCAGTTTGTGATCACCAAACCGGATCATCTGGAGGGATTACATTTGGAAGTCCCACTCAGTTGATTAAAATGTCAGATGACCTTAAATGGTGATATCCTCACTAGAACACTTTCTGCCACTTATGTCCTCCAACCATCTCTAGGTGATGTCTGTCATAAAAAGTTTTTTTGGCATCTAAAGGCTAGTAACCTTCAGTATCATAATATTACCCCACATGTCTACTACATGTCTGCACTCTTCCTAAATCACCTGGGGGAGTTAGTCATTATTGTGAGGATCATTTTTGTCTCAGAACCAGTATAGTATGCAGTAACTGTAAGTAAGAATATATAATTCATGCAACCAAGATGTAAAGGTAAAATATACCAACCTAAATTCCCTTAAATTGTCCTTCGCTTTGGTTTTACCAGGTACAAAAGCTGGAAGAACCACTGTGATGTGAATTTTCCAGTTCGATGTAATATACTGGCTCCCTCCCAGTTACCATAAAAACCAATGAAAAAGTTCTATTAAGCTATCCCAGGGTACACCATGAAAAAGCATTGTCATGCAACAGTGTGAGACAGGAGAGCCCTGCTCAAAACGAACAAGCATTTTGGGCCACTCAGCCTGGTTAATTTTCCTAGAAACAAACAACTTTCCCCCCCTTTTTTATCAAAAGCAATCACTTTGATATGTGAATACAGACTATAACACATTATTCCACTCCACTATTAATTACATCACTTTTATTTTGAGACAACTTTGCCTGTGGGCTTTGATGTAAAATTTAATGGAAATTAACTTTCAGCAGGTGCAAAACGCCTATCCGGTGACCCGGGCCAGATAATAGAACTCCCTTAGTGTACACAATGACAGATAAAAGCCCCACTCACCCTCTAGAGTGGGCGGTAGAGATGAGCAGTTACTTCATGTACTCTGGGCTTCAAAACACTTGAAAGTTCCCCTTTATGGATGTTGGTTTTAGTATGATTCACCAAAATGTTTATGCAAATGAAAAAGATCTAATGGAGATGACAGTGAAAATGATGAAATTCTGATTTCTTGAAAAGATTATGAGATCACTGCAGCAGAAAGGTCAAATGTGCCCCTACTCATCAGGTACTCTCTCTGTTGTGACTGTTTATATGTCAACAAATAATTATGACGAAGAGGATCCATTTCAAAAGGCATAATAAACTTTGTCAATAAGCTGATATTAAGATATCTGTTCCATTAATATTAACCCTGCATGAATCATCAGGGCCAGTTCTTTGGCTCCTGTGCAAAAGTGTTACGTGACTGTCATCTTGTGGTCATTAGATATCATGACACCTGTATTGTATTTGTTCCTTTGGTTGTTTTTAACAGATTTTCCTTTTCTGAAAATCTGATAAAATCTGATAACACATAGATTTTAATACAAAATTAATCCATTAAACAAAAATGGGCCTTTGTTGATTTCCCAAATATTTCACCCAAAAACATCTATAACAAAACAAACTTTGTGAAATTGCCATTTTAAGAATAAATCTTTCCATAGCCATGACACTGTATTTGTAAGAGAGAGGCCAACAAACAGCATAAATGTAACTTTTTCTAATTTGATCAATTGTTTTTAAGTACATAGTCACAACTGTTGCATGCTGGTCTTTTTTTGCAGAAAAGAGAACATTTGCAAAAAGCACAACATTCTGAAATTATAATAGACATCTGTAGAATGTGTCAAATTTCTAATCAGCAACTGCAAATTTCTCAAATAAAATATTTTTCTTAGACTCATTGATAGTAGTTATCACTATTTATGCAAATATTGAGCATAATAATGCATCAAAGAGGTACAAGAATTGGCTGTGGGGACAGTCCCTAAAAGGTGACTAATTCATAATTCCCATCCAGGTGCCGGGAGAGACCCAGGGGAAATTTGATTAAATGTGACAGTACTAAAAGGCGAACCAGAGAAATATAACCTCTCTGACACACAATCATAATACAAGTCAATGCTTAAACTACTCTCTTCGGCAACCAAGGAAGTCAGTTCAATTTCTTATATTCTTAGAATTCGGGGTCTACAGAAGCAGGAAGGATGTGGAGCAATAGGCTGCTAAGAGGCACCACGCGAAGGGTTCAGAAGAGACAGCTGGTTCATCTATGAAAATATGGTTTATTCTTGTTCAAACAGATTTCCTTACTAAATTTTATTGATGACATCTCAAACTGTAGGAGAATTAATCCAAAGCAGAGGTATGTATTACAGCTTCTTCTGTAGAGATGTTTAAATGATAGTCTTTAAAAACCAATAAATCATTACTGGCTGTTAAATGTATCTAGTGGATGAGAAGAAACCATAAAGAGAGTACAATTTTGATTCCATACAGTTGGAATAAAATTTGTGTGTTGGTGACAATATAATGTAGTGACTCTACATCCAATAAATATTAAAAGTTGTGCAATTAACATTGACTGTCAAAAAAATCAAAATTCCAGTAAACATAGATATCACTCATTCATTTCCATATAAGGAATAAATGTGTTGAATGTATGTTGTAAAGGCAGTTTGGACACTAGCTGAATAACCATATCAATGCTGAATGATACTGCGTTCCCTTTTCTTTCCTACAGATAGTTATAGACACTTTCACTTTTAAACATATAAAAGAATTAAGGGTATTTGATAAACTATTCTGTAATGATATTCAGCATAACTCATACAGTTAACGAAAATGTAAAATTGGATTCAGTCTAAAAAAAGAACCTACAATTGTTTGTCTTCCAGTCCTTTTCAAGAAGTTACTATTAATTAGCTAATTGCCAGGTTAACAAGGGTATATGCATTAAAATCACTATCTATTTGAAATTTGAGGGAATGGTTTGATTTTCACAGTACAAAGACAATACATATTTAAATAACCATTGTGCTTCAGCCACCTTAAAGATGGATCTACTTGGATTGGAACATTCAACACGGCGCAATGAGACCAAGACGTCCATGGCTGACTCAGTACTCAGTGTATGGTCTGTGTGATCTAAGTACAGCTACATCTGTTTACTGGGTCAGTAATGATGTTAAAAGCTGCATTTGCCCAGACTGGACCATTAAGCCAATTATGTTCATTTTTAATAAGACACACCTTCATAGAGTTTGTTCATTATTTCTTTCAATTTTACTTTTGTTTGAATTATTCATGCGTAATAATATGATGATATTGCTTATAAAACCTGTCTAACATCAAATGAATAAAAGCTGTCTCAGTTTAGTCAGTGGCTGTATTTTCTTCAGTAATTAGGCTGTTAAGTGTTTTACAACTGATACACACCGTCTTAATATCTCTAATCTAGGGAAGTTTCCTCTCTTTATATCTTTTCTCTAATAAGATTGATTTGACAGCTTAGTGGCACCGTGCTTGATACTGTGTTTTCCTCAGATGCATATTTTGGTTTTGCCTTTATTTTATCAGGGAGTCCCGCTGAGAACCTGGTGTCTGCCAGACCAGTGTGATGAAAGGACAGAGCTATCATGTAATTTGCTTTATTGTTCCTGAGGTGGGACTTCGACAGACCATAACAGAGTGCTGCTTCTTCCAAATAAATACCAAGAATCAACTGGTACAACACACCTAGTATAACACCCCATACACCCCCAGGCCGTGACTTGGTGGCAATTCACCATGAATTAAGGCCTACAGACAGGTTCAGGTCTGTGTGTCTCTGTGTCTTTCCCCAGCAGTTTTATTAACGGGAAAATCAGAAGGGAAACTGTGTTCAGTGCATGTGTGGGGTTCGATGTGAATTTCGAACCATTCTGATCACAGCCTCCTCCAAAATGTCATGCCTATTATCTCACTGCCTTCTCGGTCTACCTCAGCTTTGACCTGCCATGAGACAATTACAGCTGTGCTGTAGGATTGTTCAGTTTTGGATCTATAGATGTTCTTGTTGACTCCATAGATAGACCCAGAGGCACCATGAAGAGGAAGGCAAGAGTATTGAAATGCAATCTTTTTTTAGCCTAAACACTGTGCTCTACTATATTTTCCTTGTAACTTTTCTAACCTTTCTCACCTTAAATAATTCAACATAACTGAACACAAAAAGCTATTTAATCAGGTTTCTAAACAAAAAGTGTGAAACTGGCCTATTCAACTGTCTTTCTTGTTTAATAAAGTGTAACTTTGACTATGGAGTTGATCTTTATTCACCTGAATATTTCATCAGAATTTTGCCCAATTACATTTCATATTTTAGTAATTTATCAGATGCTTTTATCTACAATGACTTAATTATTCCATTCTAGGTGTGACAACCAAACAACCCAGTAGTAGGAACATTTTACCCAATTATCAATGAGCAATTATCTTTTACTCAATTAGTCCTAGAAGGAAGAAAGAGAAAAGCATGACTATATCATTTCATGTCTAATCTCTGAAATGCGGATGTTATATTTCGTATATTTGGTAAAGCTGTGGGATTACATGCAACATCATTTCCAGAAGTGTAGGATGTTATTGTACAACAATATTATACAAATTAGATCTTACAATTAATTTCACAGTGTTCATACACCATAAAATAAATAAGATGAGAACATATACCACATACACATCAACTTCCTGATACATTAAACATTTCATTATAATAATCTTCAGTACATATAGTCTTTTTAGTACTATTTAACTTCAGAAGATTTGGAAAACTTGAACATGTACATATAAATGTTGTACATCCAGGCAACCTTTTCAAATATGTACACTAATGTATGCCAAACCTGCACATTAATATCATATCAATACTAACTATGAAATCTAGGTTCTTGATTTTGTTGTGTTTGTTAAAAAGAATGTCTTCCCAGTCCAACCTTAAATTTTGAAATTACAAGACCACTGTTTAAAAAGGTGAATTATTTAGAAGCTTAGGAGGCTCAGGGGCCACATCAGAATTTTGAAATTAAGTGGAAGGACACACTTGTTTTGTAATTTGTTAATCATAAATGATTTGCATGCCAGAATAGTGCAATAATTAAAACATTTATACAGTAAGTCCTTTATAATGTCTACATAATTTAAATTCTGATTCAGATGTATAAGAATGGGCTGGTGAGTTATGTTTTACTTCCCCTCAAAACTATTTTATTACTTACACAAGCCAGAGTCGGCCGTGGTCCTTAGTTTGCCCACCCCTGTAAAAAGGCCACCAAGATCATAGATAATTGAACAGTAGATGGGCTGATGAATGAAGCAATATGACAGCCATCTTACCTGAGACCTGTTCTAAACAATCTATATACAAACACATGGTAGAAGTGGCATTTCAGTTCTTATAACAGTTACATTTCCTTAATAATATATAAATAGCCACTGTCATGCATAGCATAATGCATAAAATGAATGTACTTTTCAGAATATTACCAAACAAATCCATTTGAAAGAGTTTTCAATAATTTATTAATTTATGAGTACAAAATGGCTATGGTCTAATGTAGGAAGATACAGGATAGTACTTTAAATATAGTGCAAATGTATATTTCTTTATTTCCAAAGATAACAATTGACTGTGATTTTAAATGATAATACATGTATGTGTTTGTATATACATGTACATATTATAATTTAATTTCATTGTAGAAATCACTATTTTAGTCAAAGTATGCTAAACGGAGCAAGCTAGCTCACTGATTATGGTATGCTAACAGTAGCACCCTAACAAGGCTAGTTTTTTGTGGATAAAGGCTACCCAGCATCGCCTCCTGCTGATTATATACAGTAATTACTGATTATACACAGTATACAGTTTTTTTTTTCTTACAAAAACGCGTTATTTCACATACGTTGTGTGCAACATTAATTCATACTTTACTGTAGAAAGCTAGCTTAATAAAAAAAATATATTTATATTTTGATAATGTAAAGTTACGTAGCTCAACAGCTACGGTTAGGCTGGATTAGCTTTCTTGTTCATTGATTAAAAACATGGTATGTACAGTATGTTATCATAGACTTTTTCTGGACCAAATTACTGCTGCAAAAAATACCACCATGACTAGTGTTAAGTGGCTTGACTTTTCCCGAATTGGTCCCAGGTAAAATGGCGGCGATATCGAGACGTCAGATAGAACTATACGTCCCGTCTATGCTGTACTATATCTATGATTAGGAATAACATGACAATGACGTTCGTTATCACGTGATATTACGGATGGGCTGTGGAATTACGTCCGGGTTGAAACTCAATACATTAAAAAAAAATGGCCGAGAAGAAAAAAGGTGAGAGACAAGCTAACTGGCAATAAACATAGTTTAAGGAGGTTGATCTCGCAAATTGTCTCACAATATTGAGTCGTTAATCTGATTAAATATATACTATACTATCAAGCAAACTGTGTGATTTTGGCTTTTATTTAAATGTATGCACGTTAACACAGTTGCTGTCCTTCAGAAAGTAAGCTAGTTAGCTAGAATCTTCAGAGTTGTTATGCAAGTTAGCGATTTAGCAAGCAGTTTAAATCGCTGTTAACTTGCTATCTAGGAATCTTCGTGTTGTAAAATCATCATGAACTGTTGTTTAGAGAGGGTGTAATCTATTTTATCAAGTTGCTAACTAGCTAAGTACAAGTTGCTAACTAGCTTTCAGTACCTTACGTGTATAACTAGTATCTACTGTAACTAGTTACAACATTGTGTTGTTACTGCTATTGCTAACCTGACACAATCACTTCTAGCTGGTGTCTGAAAGCTATTACACTACTTTACATGAGTGACGCTATCTCAAGTAAAGTAGTGTAATAGCTATTTCCTATGACCTCAGAGGATGTTAGGGTGAAGGCCATGACACAGTCTATTTTTATTTATTAATATTCTTCAGTGATAGACACTCTTGGAGTGGGGTATTGAAATATGTTACTTTGGTTCAGTTTTATGAAAATTATCTCTTTCTGTCTGTCTGTCTGTCTGTCTGTATGTCATTTCAAAAAGAATATAGTGTCTACTAGTTCACCCAGTGTGTTTGTTCTTTACCCAGATCAAATCTTTTGACTAAGCTTATCACAGGTTAGTCAGACAGAAAGTGAAACTGATGCCCATCGAATTTCCTTGGCTGAGCTATTTTAGGCTTATATGTGAGGTGTCTTGAGGCCTGGATTTGTAAAGGTCAGTGTAGTCAACTGTCTGTCATCAGGTGCAACATAACACTGCAGTTACACTACACATGTCGGATTGGATTGGATTGCCATAAGCATTGTGTCAATGTGACTTTCTATCTGTTACCCCTGAAACCAACCAAAATCAACATTTTTCTTTTTTTTATCTCAAGAAGGGATGCACATCAGGCATAGAGAATCAGTTCTCAGTGATTATTGAGCTTGGGCGCTGCCTTTAGGTGTGATGTAACACAGACAGTATAGCAGCTTTCAGTGATTTAACAGGAAGTGTTACCTCAGCAGCTGGAGGCAATAGCTGTGGTATAGATAAATACGCCAAGGTTCACAAACTTTTTTTATTTCCTGTCCCACCAATTTAGTTATCTTGTGAGTTTCGACCCACCTTGAGTGGCTTGAGTGATTAACAACATGCACTGACCAAAGAATAAGTGAAACAAACAATACAAATTTCCTGAAAACATTTAACTTAATGTATACTTTAATATGGCTTCTTGTAAACAATTTAAGAAATTGACTGCAGATTGTTCTAAAAGGGTAGTTTTTTTTCTTTCAAAAATGGGCTATGGTGGTGGCGGTGATGGCAATAGGCTGAATTTTGTCTGTGCTTGGGCAGGTATATGCCCCCTAACTTCAGCATTTCTGGCTATTGCAGTGTTTTTACTACTTAAATATTTTAGCAAAATCAGTGGGACCCTGATTTACAGCTGCTATATTAGTGATTCTCTAAGAGTGTTGGCCATTATTAAATAATCTGTATAGGGCCAATATTTTTTCTGCATACATTCTATTTAGTTTTAGTTTAAGTTTTTTTTAAGTTTGCACTGATTTTCTTTTACCCTGAATTTAATAAGTGAAAAACCCACAAAACAATGCACTCAATATTCATATTGTTTGGTCTGTGTAGATACGGCCAATCAACATCCATTTCACAGTGTCTTGCAGGGTCATGTGAGCGAAGGACTCTTCTGATTATTTATCATGACTTGTTTTTCTAGATAAGAGTGAGGAGACCTTCGAAGTCATGGACATGGTTGAGTATGCCAAGAAACAGAGATGGTGGAATAAAATCTTTGGCAAGAACTCTGGGCCAGTAGCAGAGAAGTATGACGTTGCCACCCAACTTGCCATTGGAGGAGTGTCTGGCTGGTGAGTTGATCAGTACTTAGAGGCAGTCTGGGATGTTTGCGACAAACTTTAAAACAATTTCTTTTTTTAAACCTTCCATTTTGGGCGGGATGTGTATTTTGCTCTTTATATGTGCATAATCTATTCACTGGCCCTCAGAAGTATTCACCCTTGTCCCTTGGACATTTCCACATTTAACACAACATGAAATCAAAATGATTTAATGAAATGAAATCTGTAAATTGTACTAAATTAATTACAAATCTAAAACAGAAAATAATTGATTGCTTAAATATTCACCCCCTTTGCTTTGACACACTGAATGATCTGTGGTGCAACTAATTGTCTTTAGAAATCATGGAATTTATTGAATGGAGTCCACCTTTGTGCACTCAAGGTTTCACATGATTTCAGGATAAATACACCTGTCTATGGGAGGTCCCACAGTTGGTACAGTTGGTACAAGACATGAAAATGAAGGAACATTCAAAGCAAATCCAGAAATAAGGTTCCCAAAAGCATGAATAAGGGGTAGGCTATAAGAACAGTTTCAAGGCTTTCAACACCTGCCGGAGCAAAGAAAAGTCCATTATTAAAAAATTGAGAGAAAATGGGACAACTGTGAATCTGCCTGGAACAGGCTGTCCTTAAAAACTGACTATTTGGAAAATAAAAATTTGTTGTTGAAAACAACTCATCAAACTGTCTAGAATTTGCCAGATGGCATGTGGGAGACTAAGACCAAATGGAAGAAGATTCTAAGATTTTATGATTAGAGCTTTTTGGCCTCAACTCTAATTGTTAACCTGTTTTGGTGCAAATGAAAGTGACAACAGGTGCATTGAAGAGGCAACAGCAAGACAAACCCCAAAAAGAGAATGTTTTTGAAGGTGGTGGACACAGACAATTGCTCTCTCCTTATCCTTCCTGACTGGTTCTTCTCTAGTTTTGCGTTTTGCTAGTGTCCTTGTCACTACTGGTAGCATGTGGCGGTACCTGCAGCCCATTCAGGTTGCACAGATAGTCCAGCTCCTCCAGGATGGCACAGCCACGTGTCGTCACAAGAAGGTTTGCTGTGTCTCCCAGTACAGTCTCAAGAGCATGGAGGAGATACCAGGAGACGGGCCGTTACATGAAGAGAGTTGGACAGGGCCGTGGAAGGGCATCAACCCAGCAGCAGGACCGGTATCTGCTCCTTTGTGCGAGGAGGAACAGGAGGAGCACTGCCAGAGCCCTACAAAATGACCTCTAGCGGGCTACTGGTGTGCATGTTCCTGACCAAACTGTCAGAAACAGACTCCGTGAGGTTGGCATGAGGGCCTGACGTCCTCTAGTGGGACCTGTGCTCACAGCCCAGCACTGTGCAACTCGATTGGTATTCACCAGAGAACACCAGAATTGGCAGGTCTGCCATTGGCGCCCCGTTCACTTCACAGATGATAGCAGGTTCACACTGAGCACATGTGACAGACGTGAAAGAGTCTGGAGATGCCGTGGTGAATGTTATGCTGCCTGCAACATCATCCAGCATGATAGGTTTGGCGGTGGGTCAGTGATGGTCTGGGGAGGCATATCCTTGGAGGGTCACACAGACCTCCATGTGGTAGCCACTGGGATGAAGTCCTCAGACCCATCGTCAGACCTTACGCTGGTGCAGTGGGCCCTGGGTTCCTCCTGGTGCAGGACAATGCCTGGCCTCATGTGGCCAGAGTGCGTAGGCAGTTCCTGGATAACGAAAGCATTGATGCCATTGACTGGCCCTCACATTCCCCAGACCTTAATCCAATTGAGAACCTCTGGGACGTTATGTATCGGTGCATCAGACGCCGCCAAATAGCGCCACAGATTGTCCAGGAGCTCACTGATGCCTTGATCTAGGTCTGGGAGGAGATCCCCCAGGACACCATCAACAGTCTCATCCCAGATGTTGTGGGAGTGCATACACACACGTGGGGGTCATACACACTACTGAATCAAATTATGAGTTGCTGTGATGAAAATTCACGCAAGTTGGAACAGCCTGTGATTTCAGTTGTTTACTTTGATTATCGGTGTGAGTTTGAATCCAGCCCTCATTCGGCTGGTAATTTTGGTTTTCATTGACCGTTATGTCATTTTGTTCTCAACGAATTACACAATGTACAGTAAAGGTTTTGATCTTTAATATATTTCGTTCATTGAGACCCAATGTATGATTTTAAGCGTTCCCTTATTTTTTTTGAGCAGTGTATGAAAAAATATTCAGCAGAAATAAGCCAATGTATATCTGGTACATCTGATAATTGAACCAATCATCTCGTGGTGTGTGTTTGACTGTTGTTTTGTTTCTTTTAGGTGTGCAGGATATTTGTTCCAGAAAGTTGGGAAGCTGGCCGCTTCAGCAGTGGGTGGAGGCTTCTTTTTGCTTCAGGTATGGGTTAAATTTTTCTTTGTTTATTTTGTTGTTGTTTGAATATCAACATAAATGATCCACCCATATTTAACACACACGTTCATACTTATGTTGCACTACGACAAATGGAAGTTTTATGACCATAATCTTAATTGGTGGGTGTGATTAATTTTATTTTAGATCGCCAATCACACAGGGTATATCAAAGTGGATTGGAAAAGAGTGGAACGTGATGTAAACAAGGCCAAGAAGCAGCTGAAGTTGAATACAGAAAAGCCAAGTAAGGAAGTGAGGACAAAAGTGGATGAGGTAAGAAGAATAGACATGGTCAGAAATCATACAGTTATGCTCAAAAGTTTGCATACCCTTGGAGAATTGGTAATGTATTTATCATTTGTAAAAAAATAAATAAAAAAAATTAGTGAGCAGGCAAAACACATTTTATTTCTTCAAGGATTCACATACAACTGTAGGTCATAACAGAATGGCACAATCATAAAACAAAACATGGCAACAAAGAAAAAAATGAACTGACCCCTGTTCAAAAGTCTGCATACCCTTAGTTCTTAATACTGTGTATTGCCCCGTTTAGCATCAATGACAGCGTGCAGTCTTTTGTAATAGTTGTCTATGAGGCCCCGAATTCTTGCAGGTGTGCATAGCTGCCCATTCATCATGGCAAAATCCCTCCAGGTCATGCAAAGTCTTTGGTCGCCTTGCATGAACCACACGTTTGAGATCTCCCCAGAGTGGCTCGATGATATTAAGTCGGGGAGACTGTGATGGCCACTCCAGAACCTTCACCTTTTTCTGCTGTAACCACTGGAGGGTCAACTTGGCCTTGTGCTTAGTGTCATTGTCGTGCTGGAAAGTCCAAGAGCGTCCCATGCGCAGCTTTCATGCAGAAGAATGCAAATTGTCTGCCAGTATTTTCTGATAACATGCTGCATTCATCTTGCCATCAATTTTCACAAGATTCCCTGTGCCTTTAGAGCTCAAACCCCCCAAAAACATCAGTGAGCCACCACCATGCTTCACAGTGGGGATGGTATTCTGTTCACTATAGGCCTTGTTGACCCCTCTCCAAACACAGCGCTTATGGTTGTGACCATCAAGCTCTATTTTGGTCTCATCACTCCAAATTACAGTGTGCCAGAAGCTGTGAGGCGTGTCAAGGTGTTGTCGGGCATATTGTAACCAGGTTTTTTTGTGGCATTGGCGCAGTAAAGGCTTCTTTCTGGCAACTCAACCATGTAGCTCATTTTTGTTCAAGTATCATCGTATTGTGCTCCTTGAAACTACCACACCGTCTTTTTCCAGAGCAGCCTGTATTTCTCCTGAGATTACCTGTGGGTTTTTCTTTGTATCCCGAAAAATTCTTCTGGCAGTTTTGGCTGAAATCTTTCTTGGTCTACCTGACCTTGGCTTGGTATCAAGAGATCCCTGAATTTTTCACTTCTTAATAAGTGATTGAACAGTACTGACTGGGATTTGCAAGGCTTTGGATATCATTTTATATTCTTTTCCATCTTTATAAAGTTCCATTACCTTGTTGCGCAGGTCTTTTGACAGTTCTTTTCTGCTCCCCATGGCTCAGTATCCTGCTCAGTGCATCCACGTGAGAGCTAACAAACTCATTGACTATTTATACATAGACACTAATTGCAATTTAAAAAGCCACAGGTGTGAGAAATTCACATTTAATTGCCATTTTCACCTGTGAGTGTCTGTAACAAGGCCAAACATTCAAGGGTATGTAAAGTTTTGATCAGGGCCATTTTGGTGATTTCTGTTTTCATTATGATTTAAAAAGGAGCCAAACAACTATGTGATAAAAAATGGCTTCATATCATCACTATCCTTAAATAAAGGACAGTTTTTTGCATGATCAGTCATTTTTTCAAAATCAATGCCAGAATTTCACAATTTCTGCCAGGGAATGCAAACTTATGAGCACAATTGTATCTCACATCTTATCTAGTATTTTTATCATTATATGGGCAGTGCGATTGAGCTATCCCCGTTTTGAAGTAATTCATTTTAGTATAATTCATTGTCTGGTCTTTCCTGATAATCGTGTTAGTCATTTGATCCTTCTTTTTTTTAACCCAATAAAAGTATCTGTTGACACCTTAAAAATGGTCTAAGCCTGCAATAGTGTAGCTCATATTAAAACTAATTTTGACTAATTCTGGTGTTGCGATCTCATCATATTAAATATGCTCAGGACTATTGACATAATTTTAAAGCAATCCAGACCTTTTCACTTAGAATTATCATTAATACTCTACAGAACTTTAACAAACATTGTGTATTTTTGTCTTATCAGGTGCAGACATTTGTGAAGAAGAATATTGTTCTCACAGGAGGGTTTGCTGGGGGATTTCTGCTGGGCTTGGCTTCTTAAGAGCCACTTTTTTTGTCTTTATATTTTGTGTCAAATACATGGTTGGAAAAAGCTTATAAACCTACGCATCTGTCTAGATATGCAAGCAGACCACTTATCGATAAAATATTGTCAAAATGCAAATCATAAGCTTAATGTTTTTGGGCTCATGGACATCTGGCCATTTTGAAAAACAACAACAGACCATTTAAATACTATGTTTCTGGGTGAGGTTTATGCATGGATTGTGTACATGTGGTATAAGCAACACTTCAATTATCTTTTCTATTAATGTTCCTAAGCATTTAGTATGTTACTGTTTTGAGAAATTATTTAGATCCACCCAGATTTTTCTTGATGCTTGTGAATGTTTTTAGTCAGATGGAACTGGAGCAACGCCCTTTTATCCTTCATTTTGTTTATGTTACATGCAGAAATACTACATGTATGAGGAAGTACTGTACCAGAGAACTAGGCCAAAATACTAAAGTTTGGATTATGAAGTTATCTATCATTTGGTACTTGTTCTATTTTAAAGTGAAATTCAAAGACAATTATGCTGTGTACAGGTCTCCAATAGTAATGACTTCTTTACCACTGAAGGAATTTTTTTATTAAGTATTTATTTGAGACCAAGGTGTTTCTAGTTCCGTAGTTGAGACTGAAATCTGAGTCGGGTGGGAGTACACATTGTGCTCATTATAGTTGCACTATAAAAACGGCCTAACGGCATACACACGTACAAATAACTAAACAATCATGGAATATGTCATAGTGGATATCAATAGCCCTTTACATGAAACACAGAGATGAGAAATACTGATAGAAATTTGGGTTCACTCCACTGTCTTATCCAATGTTTGTTACTTTGTTCAGTACCATAAGTAGCATTAAGCAATTGGAAAATCTGTTAAAAGCTGAATAGTATTTTTCAAATGTATTGTTAAACATTTTAAAATTCTAAGAGTAAAACAAAGTCAACTGTCTTGAATGATGTAGTTTGCCAGTTTCACTGATATAGCTACAGTACCTGAACATCACTGGACTCCAACCTTCTGTTATCATTTACTGTCAATAAAAACAACAACTCTTTAATATGTTTTGGTTTGTCATTGTGTACAATTTACAAATAAAACAGTTGCCCAGTGGCCACAATCAGGTCATGTTGCAGCTACAGTAGGCTTTTAGGCTCTTTAGATTTCTGTTCCCTAGCGAATCCTGAGCAGCAGACGGAGTTCTCGCCTGCGTGCTCACAGCACACACGCATAGCTCTTATCACGTCATCGCACCTGCTCTCTATGTACTTGTTGGCTGGATGGAAAATAAAGTGGGTTAGTGTTATACATAAAACTGAGTGGGATATATCAAAACATTTATTCACATTACAGATAATATTAAAGGTAGATAATACGGTGGGGAAAAATAACCTTGTAAACATTTCTGAATAGCGCATGCTTGCTTCTGACAAGGATCTTTCTGTGGCATTTTACCACCCTATCAAGAAAACAGACATTTCATTACATTGACAATCAGCATTAACTGAACACCAGTAGATATCACTGGTTCGGCCTATGATATTAAAAAGTATAGCGATGCTATACCTGTCTGTTCTTCAACCACTCTAAAAACGTCCCGGAATCCCGTGTGCATACCAAAATGTCGTCCGACAGGATTATATGTCCTGTGGATTTTGTTGATTAAACTGTAGATATTAATCATTATTTTGGAATCTCTACAAATTTTCTGTTTGCAAATAACGTAGATACAAGATTTTGAGGGCTAGTGGTGAAATAGTTTAAATGTCCACATAAAGGCAGAGATATGTGTGCCATTTTAGCTTAGTCAATTTAGGTCTACCTCACTCATTGGCTGGCTGATCCCTCGTGATGACCTGGTTGGAGTGGTAATCACATGACTAAACAAGCGCATTTAATTTCCAACATTTCCGCGGTGTCCGTATGTTCATACAAATTCGCACAGATGTTTCTGTAGCCATTCAAAGATTACGGGAGTAGCCGACTGGCTCGAAATACTAACCAATGATCAGTTGAAAATCCCACGCAGTTCACTATATTAAAAAGATGTTGCCTTCAATTTCGGTGCCCACAAACCAGCTCTATGGACCACATAGGATTGTCAGCCCCCTTGCAACAACGGAATGTTATTATTGTAACACAGGTGTTTATATGAAGCAGCTAAGCTAACAAGTTTGCTATAGCTTGTGGGGTTTGCTACATATTATTTAGACTAGTACTTTTTACTGATAGCCAGCAATTTAGAAAGTTATATAGTAAACATGGCAGTGAGTGCAGTTCACCTAGAATCTGATGCCTTTTTGGTTTGCATGAATCATGCATTAAGTACCGAAAAGGAGGAAGTTATGGGACTTTGCATCGGGGAGGTAACATTTGTTAGTTAGGATCTCTTGTACTTTTTTGTCTAGAAATTATAACTTTAGCAGTAGTATGACATATATAACTAACTAAATGCATTTTGTGCCTGCTAACCACCCTCGATCAACCGCATAAAAGTTTACTAAATCAACGCTGATACTAGATTAGCTCGATATTCTGTTTTCTAAGTCACCGATTTATTTACATAGGTTGACACCAACCGCATCGTCCATATACATTCTGTTATTATACTCCGACGGTCAGACAAGAGGAAGGATCGCGTTGAAATCTCTCCTGAACAGCTATCTTCAGCGGCTACCGAAGCTGAGATATCCTTTTTACAGCTTGTCATATTAATTCATGATTTCTGGGAGGGTCTTGCAGTAGATCAGTGTTGTGTCACAAATACCATTATGACAGAGGTCTTAGGATTCCTGAGAACACTTAAAAAATACCTTTAATAGTTAGTTTCCTTATTAAGAGCTACCGGTTGGCAGAAATGACTGGGCGGCCAATGCGTGTAGTTGGTTGGTATCACTCTCACCCCCATATCACCGTTTGGCCATCACATGTGGGTAAGACCATGGTCCAGACCTTCCTTTCTCTACCATATCAATCCCACAATGTTAGTTTTCACTGTCATTGAAAACTGTTTCAGTCAGTGATATTCACGTTCTTTCACAGATGTAAGGACCCAGGCCATGTACCAAATGATGGACCAGGGCTTTGTTGGGCTAATATTCTCCTGCTTTATTGAGGATAAAAACACAAAAGTAAGGTTTTAATGTTAGCTACTTAAATATAAAATGTAATTTTGATTTACAAAGGCATGTCGAATAAAATTATTATTATTACAATGATTATTTTCTTAGACTGGTCGTGTTCTCTACACCTGCTTCCAGTCTGTGCAAGCCCAAAAAGGCTCTGAGTAAGTGTTCCCTTGTTTAAAAATGTCTGTTTGCAATTCAGTTATTTTTGTTGTTGTTTTATGTATTCATTTCTTAAAATGTATCTCTCATGACTTAGTTACAGTATCTCACAGAAGTGAGTACACCCCTCACATTTTTGTAAATATTTGATTATACCTTTTCATGTGAAAACACTGAAGAAATGACACTTTGATACAATGTAAAGTAGTGAGTGTACAGCTTGTATAACAGTGTAAATTTACTGTCCCCTCAAAATAACACAACCCACAGCCATTAATGTCTAAACCGCTGGCAACAAAAGTGTGTACACCCCTAAGTGAAAATGTCCAAATTGGGCCCAAAGTGTCTATTTTGTGTGGCCACCATTATTTTCCAGCACTGCCTTAACCCTCTTGGGCATGGAGTTCACCAGAGCTTCACAGGTTGCCACTGTAGTCCTCTTCCACTCCTCCATGACGACATCACGGAGCTGGTGGATGTTAGAGACCTTGCGCTCCTCCACCTTCCGTTTGAAGATGCCCCACAGATGCTCAATAGGGTTCAGGTCTGGAGACATGCTTGGCCAGTCCATCACCTTTACCCTCAGCTTCTTTAGCAAGGCAGTGGTCGTCTTGGAGGTGTGTTTGGGATCGTTATCATGTTGGAATACTTCCCTGCGGCCCAGTCTCCAAAGGGAGGGGATCATGCTCTGCTTCAGTATGTCACAGTACATGTTGGCATTCATGGTTCCCTCAATGAACTGTAGCTCCCCAGTGCCGGCGGCATTCATGCAGCCCCAGACCATGACACTCCCACCACCATGCTTGACTGTAGGCAAGACACACTTGTCTTTGTACTCCTCACCAGGTTGCCGCCACACACGCTTGACACCATCTGAACCAAATAAGTTTATCTTGGTCTCTTCAGACCACAGGACATGGTTCCAGTAATCCATGTCCTTAGTCTGCTTGTCTTCAGCAAACTGTTTGCGGGCTTTCTTGTGCATCATCTTTAGAAGAGGCTTCCTTCTGGGATGACAGCCATGCAGACCAATTTGATGCAGTGTGCGGGCGTATGGTCTGAGCACTGACAGGCTGACCCCCCACCCCTTCAACCTCTGCAGCAATGCTGGCAGCACTCATACGTGTATTTCCCAAAGACAACCTCTGGACATGACGCTGAGCACATGCACACAGCTTCTTTGGTCGACCATGGCGAAGCCTGTTCTGAGTGGAACCTGTCCTGTTAAACCGCTGTATGGCCTTGGCCACCGTGCTGCAGCTCAGTTTAAGGGTCTTGGCAATCTTCTTATAGCCTAGGCCATCTTTATGTAGAGCAACAATTATTTTTTTCAGATCCTCAGTGAATTCTTTGCCATGAGGTGCCATGTTGAACTTCCAGTGACCAGTATGAGGGAGTGTGAGAGCGATAACACCAAATTTAACACACCTGCTCCCCATTCACACCTGAGACCTTGTAACACTAACGAGTCACATGCCACCAGGGAGGGAAAATGGCTAATTGGGCCCAATTTGGACATTTTCACTTAGGGGTGTACTCACTTTTGTTGCCTGCGGTTTAGACATTAATGGCTGTGTGTTGAGTTATTTTGACGGGACAGCAAATTTACACTGTTATACAAGCTGTACACTAACTACTTTACATTGTAGCAAAGTGTCATTTCCTCAGTGTTGTCACATGAAAAGATATAATCAAATATTTGCAAAAATGTGAGGGGTGTACTCACTTCTGTGAGATACTGTAAAAATCATTCAGTTCTTAGCAGTTGTTTTTTAAAATAATATCGGCACATACCATACGGAAAATAAATACATACAATACAAAATAATTTTTTTTGGATACATTTAAAAATAACAAAAATTGGCCAATTAATGTACTTAAGGAAATGTAATTAATACATTTACAATACATTTACAAATATATTACCAAATGCATATAAAATGTTTACAAAAATGTAGATGCATTTGGGAATGTATTAGAAAATACATACTGAATATGTTTTTCAATACATTTGGAACATATATTTTTGAATACATTTTTAAGATGTACTGTGGCATCTGGCAGGCCATGTCTCAAACCTGTGATGTTTGCCTTCCAAGTCAAGCATGCTAACCACTGCTCCAAATAGGGGTATCTCCTTTAGAGGGGTGAGTTGTGGCCTTACCAAAGTTACTATAGTACGTTAGAGTATATTGGTGACTGCAAGATGAAATGCATTTTGTAAATGTTTAAATAAATGTATATATGTATTTCAACACCTGAAAGTGATGTCATCAATACGTCACTAATGATGAACATTTTGAAAGTGTTGTTTGTATATTCACTGTGTGAAGACAAGTGCGCTGCATTTGTTCAAAAAACCTTGTCCTATTATTGGCCGTAATATCAATATTGATTTCAGCAAAAACCTTGTCCCTGGGTTACACCTAAGGGACCCCACAGTCCTTGCCAGGCCCAATATCCACTAAAATCCACTCTGAGGGAATAACACCTGCGTTTAGCTGTAAAAGAGATCTTGGTCTCAGTTTGTATTTCTTGCTGAAATAAAGGTATAATAATTTTCAGGTCTGTTGTGAAGTAATTAAATATAACAAGTCTTACATGAATGTCATTTTGGACTGTGAACATTACATTTTTTGAAATACATTTGGACAAAATAGAAATGTTTTTTTACATTTTGACATACACCGATCAGCCATAACATTATGACCACTGATAGGTGAAGTGAATAACACTGATAATGTTGTTATTATGGCACCTGTTAGTAGGTGGGATAAATTAGGCAGCAAGTGAACATTCTGTCCTCAAAGTTGATGTGTTAGAAGCAGGAAAAATGGGCAAGCGTTACGATCGGAGCGACTTTGACAAGGGCCAATTTGTGATAGCTAGACGACTGGGTCAGAGCATCTCCCAAACTGCAGCCCTTGTGGGGTGTTCCTGGTCTGCAGTGGTCAGTACCAAAAGTGGTCCAAGGAAGGAAAAGCAGTGAACCGGCGACAGGGTCATGGGTGGCCAAGGCTCATTGATGCACGTGGGGAGCGAAGGCTGGCCCATGTGGTCCGATCCAACAGACGAGCTACTGTAGCTCAAATTGCTGAAAAAGTTAATGCTGGTACTGATAGAAAGGTGTCAGAACACAGCGCAGTTTGTTGCGTATGGGGCTGCGTAGCCACAGACCAGTCAGGGTGCCCATTCTGACCCCTGTCCACTGCCAGAAGCGGCTAAAAGGGGCACATGAGCATCAGAGCTGGACCACAGAGAGCAATGGAAAAAGGTGGCTTGGTTCGATGAATCACGTTTTCTTTTACATCACATGGATGACCGGGTGCGTGTGCTTCGCTTAGCTGTAGAACACATGGCACCAGGATGCACTATGGGAAGAAGGCAAGCCGGCGGTGGCAGTGTGATGCTTTGGGAAATGTTCTTCTGGGAAGCCTTGGGTCCTGCCATTCATGTGGATGTTACTTTGACACGTACCACCTACCTGAGCATTGTTGCAGACCATGTGCACCCTTTCATGGCAACGGTATTCCCTGATGGCATTGGCCTCTTTCAGCATGATAATGCGCCCTGCCACAAAGAAAAAAGGGTTCAGGAATGGTTTGAGGAACACAACGAGTTCAAGGTGTTGACTTGGCCTCCAAATTCCCTAGATCTGAATCCAATCGAGCATCTGTGGGATGTGCTGGACAAACATGTCCGATCCATGGAGGCCCCACCTCGTAACTTACAGGACCTAAGGGATCAGCTGCTAACGTCTTGGTGCCAGATACCCCAGCACACCTTCAGAGGTCTAGTGGAGTCCATGCCTCGACGGGTCAGGGTAGTTTTTGCGGCAAAAGGGGGGCCTCCACAATATTAGGCAGGTGGTCATAATGTTATGGCTGATCGGTGTACATTTTGGAATAGGGCGAAATACATTTTGACACCTGAAATGTAATTTGAAAAAAGTTCAATGTATGTATACATTTTTAAATACATTTCAGAATAAAAGGTGTAATACATTTTCATACCTGAAATGTATTTTGAATAAAGTTAAATACATACATTCTACATGCATTTTGCATAGCAAAATTATAGTTATTTTCCAAATGGGATAACTCGTTCCTGATCTGTGTTTTTAAAAGGTATGAGAGAATTGAGATTCCGATTCATGTGGTTCCACACGAGGCCATTGGGAAAGTGTGCCTTGAATCAGCAGTGGAACTCCCCAGAATCCTTTGCCAGGAAGAGCAGGACACGTACAGAAAGATTCACAGGTAGGTAACCTTGGAGGGGGTTCTTCTATTTACAACGTTTGCTAACTTTACATGACAGTGTGTACTGGAAACATGTTTCCCCAAAACAGCATGAATTATTCTTCAAAAGCCTTTGGTACATTTTGCTTCTGTTTGGTAGGTGTGTTAAGATGTGACATTGTCAAAATGGATGTGACCATTTCAAATGTAAACTTGATCAGCTTGCTACATACAACTGCCCTCTTGGCCATCATAATCATACCATTCTTCAAGTGGTTGTTCAGTACAGGAATATTTTGGTTAAATTTAATGTTCAGCACTGTTAATTTCATGTTTAATGTTTTTGCCTCTGTAATTGAGATATTTAGTTCTGCATTAGGGCTGTTACGATATCAGATTTTCCCTACACGGTTATAGTGGCCAAAAGAATTCATGGTAATGTTATTATCGCGGTCTCCTTCTTTAAGCACATACACCGTTTGTTTATAGGTGACAAAAATAAGGTATCGAAAAGCCGAGAGGAGTATTTAGAAAAATAGAACTTCAGTTTCGCCTAGTGAATACGATATTATCATATGTGTATTATTAACATGATATCAATATTTCATTTTTTGAATATCACGGTTATCGTCAATACTGGTATATCGCGACACCCCTATTCTGCATACAACCCTGTTTTGTTGCAACCATTCCCGACATGTCTTCCTCTTAGACATCCAGGTTAAACCATATTATTTTCCACACTGCTGGGCCAACCAGGAACCAGTCAGATCTGCGCTTATGAGGTCTTGCTCACTCGACTGATGACTTCCATTAGCTTGCATGTTATTCCATATTGTTAATAGAGTAATTTAGGTTTTTATTCCTTTGCAGCTTAACACACCTGGATCCGATAACAAAGATACACAACGGCTCAGGTTGGTGTCGGCGAACTTCTTGACATTGAATTCTTGAGTTTTCAGCATCTACAGCTCCGGAAAAAAATAAGAGACCATTGCACCTTTTTCTTTCCTTTCCAAAAAAGTTGAAAAGGAAAGTTTAGAATGAGGAACAGAAGCGCTCAATTTCAATCTCGTAATTTTAACCTTTCTGTTCCTCACTCAAAACCTTCCTTTTTGACTTTTTTGGAAATGAAAGAAAAAGGTGCAGTGGTCTCTTCATTTTTTCCAGAGCTGTATATTAATATCATAGACAGTGTATCTATGCCCTTATTGTGCTTTCTCTAACTGTTGTGTGTTTGGGTGTAATATGTTTCAGTGTTCACAAAGAACCTTTGCAGTCAGATGTCTGCTGTTAGTGGTCCTCTGCTGCAGTGGCTGGAGGACCGCCTGGAGCAGAACAAACAGAGTATCATTGAGCTGCAGCTGGAGAAAGAGAGGCTGACACAGGAGCTGGCAACCATGTGAGAGACGGAGGTCAGAAACAGACTCATGGGCCATAAGGGACGGGGGTAAGAAACAGACTCATGGGCCATAGCCCTTCTCATATTAGGACTAAAGGAATCCCCTCGTGACTAACTGTGTTGTGGGCATGGAATTGAATGACTCTTACTTGGACCTTTCGGAACAAGCTTTTCCCATTGAACACTTATTTGCTTCCCAATGTCTTTGCTTCTCACACACTTTAGAGTTTTTTTTCCTGTTAGGTCATGTTCTGTGTACTGCTAAACACTTTCCCGAAGTTACAAAAACATTCTGGTAGATTTTTTTCCCCCTGCATTCTTCCAGATGAAAATGTATGATTTCTCTTCATTTCAGTTCCTTGGCACAACATATTGAATATGTTTTTTTTGTTTTAGGCAATTTGTTTAGAAATTTTTTTAATGGTCTCGTGCTCCCACTGGAATGTGAACGTGAAAGAATGTCCCCAAGTGAATTGCCAATTTATAATGTGATTAAATACAATATATAAGGACATTTGCTTCATTGTGGTCTTTTTAAAATATGTTTAGATTTGCAATATGTAATATATGTTTATCCAAAAATAAAGAATATCATTTCTCCTTTTCATTTGATAGCACCCCCTTTTTCTTCCATTTTATTTCTGCATTGTGATTATTGCCTTGTCAGGATCTGAGGAGTTAATGGTCAGCATGTGGCTCCTCTGATAGACGTCCCACCAGCCCATTTTGCTTCAAAAGTTCAATAACCCCTTAAGGCCAGTGATGGGCTGCTCGGCACTCACCCCTCATTGACACATAAGCAATGAACTCGCTTGCTGTTCCGCTAGTGGGAGGCAGCTGAAATCGTCCCGCCTTTGCTGTTTTTGACCAATCAGTTACTTACTTTAAGGTGGGAAAAGGCGGGCCCAACAAAACAGAACAGAGTGGTAAAGTTATCTCCGTTCATTAAAATGAAACTCACTAAAAGACAACGATGGGGTTTTGAGCGGATTTCTCTGTTGTAACCTACTGGCAGTTCAGAGAACCATGACAACCCCCTCAGAAATGGTTCATTAACGAAAATGGGTGCATGCCATCTGTTTTTAAAATACAGCCAGTAAGTAGCTGGTATTTTGTTTTGGTTGATAGTAAAAGCTAGCACTATTGAATACATATTACGTAGGCCTATTAACAAATCGAGGGCAGCTGTAGGTCCGGGACTCTGAGCAATCCTTGACCACGCAATATTTTTTCTTACATTGTCTCGATAGACCTTGAGGGTGTAGTTATAGATTTCCTCCTGTTTTTGTAGGCTACTAGTAAAATTAGCTGTTCATCTGACGTGTTGTTGTAGGGTATGGACCCCAGGATTGTAGTACCTCCTACAAGCTTTCCTATTGTTTTCCGCTGTGCTCTGATTAGCTGTCTGCGACAGAGAAGGAAAAAAAGTATAACACTGCTCTATTTTTGCCCATACAAAAGGAGGTGTTTCTGAACTGTATGGCAGACAGACTGTCACTGATCTTGAGTTAGTGTCTTTCTGTCTCTATTTGCAAATATTAATAAACTGTATTTGTATTAAAGAGTATTTTGGTCTCTACTTTACCTGCCTTAAAGGGTTCTGACTTCAGATATTTATCACAGAGATATCAGCCGTTTGTCTGCTTGACTACGTTAATTAGCAAATTAACGTAATCAAGCAATTGATACCCTTGGAGAATTGGTAATATATTACCATTTGTAAAGAAAACATGAGTGAGTAGGAAAACGTCTTTTATTATGTGATTCACATTCAACTGTAGGTCATAACAGAATGGCACAATCATAAAATAAAACGTGGCAACAAAGAAAAAATGAACTGACCCTGTACAAAAGTTTACATACCCTTAGTTCTTAATACTTTGTATTAAAGTATTAGCATCAATGACAGCGTGCAGTCTTTTGTAATAGTTGTCTATGAGGCCCCGAATTCTTGCAGGTGGTATAGCTGGCCATTCGACTTGGCAAAATGCCTCCACGTCACGCAGTCTTTGGTCGTCTGGCATGAACCGCACGTTTGAGATCTCCCCAGAGCAGCCTATCTTAAAATGTCTTCGTTCAAACACGCTTTTTTCCCCGTTCGCTTCTTAAGATTACAATCTCTTTCCGCCTTCGTTAGAGTCATCTTTTCTCAAAACCAAGGTTTGAGCCTCTGTTGGCGTGGAGGCGGGGCTTTATCTGGGCATTGAATTCTCGCACCCGATAAGCCATGAATCACGCTATTATAAGGTGGAAATTATAGCCTTTTCATGCACTGCTTCCCCAATGAAATTTGGGGAGAGAAGTTTAAGAATTCTATAAGCTAGGCTAAATGTGTACATTTAAACAGAATAAAAAACTGTTATTCACAGGTTGCATCGACGTCACTGTTGCCATGGTCACAGACACAGATACTGATGAAAGTTTGTGTTCTGTTTATGGAGGCACTACGTACCCCAACATAATCTCCACCCAGGTTAAGGGTGAACTGAGGGGTATACTACGAAGGGTGTTCAACCTACTTAGATTTAACGCGGGGTTATCAAGGAAAGTCAGTGTTGACAAACTCTGATTGCTTAAAGTGGTGTTAAACGTTACTACGACGGTGATTAACATGTTTGTTAGTTGACGGTGTTAACTTATTGGAGTTGTGCGCGTTCGCTTAAAAGGGGCGCGTTCGGCAACGCAAGTTGAGTTTTTGCACAATAGCTCGCGCTGCGTCTTCTTTCATGGAAGTATGCACGTTCATATAGAAAGGGTATGAGGAGTTTAAAGAAATGTTAACGGCTAAATCTAACACCGTGGCGGCCATCAAAGCCAGGGAGGCTTGTTGGCAGCGTATTGCCGACAGTAAATTCGTGAGAGCAGTGTTCTTGTCATATGTTCTCTGTTTTGGCTTACAGGCTCTTCTTTTATTTGTAGTATGATTGAGATGTAAGGACAAGTAAAATAGTCTAACTAAATATGTGAAAAAATCTAAATATGTGAAAACAATCTAGATAATTCAGTTATGGCCTACACATGGGCTACATCTCTGAAATTGACCCATTACTCACTGTTAAATATTTAAGATCTACTCCATAAAACACCTAGGTTGTAGGGCTACCTGTATGAATTTAATGATCAAATACCTGAACATTAATGCTGTGAAATGACTTCCTATTCACATAACCCCCTCATGTTCTCCCAGGGGCCCTCTAATGGGGATATGCATAGTCAATCACACCAATGACCCTCGGGATTCCTATGGAAAACTGCACAGCATACAGTAGTCTTGCTCAGATGTTCAGCATCACCGATGGAATACATGAAATGTCCACTGGCTAAATATCGCAAAGCTCGACACACTGTCCTACATGAGCGCATCATGAGTGGCATTGGAGACGCCCTAGAATCCGTCAAATATACGGAATGCCCTCAGATGAGAATCTATATCGTTATTAGAGAACATCATCGGGGTAAACTAGAGGAGTTACACGCCTCCTAAACACCCTCACCCTGCGGAGTAGGCCTCTCACAATCCGTGTGAGGCCTACTCCAATGTGGATTGGGTGTTCCAAACGTGCATGCCTTTTTGTGTGAGGAAGTGCAGAGCTTATGTTGGGTAACATCGAGTTAACCAAGAAGATAACCTGCTCGGGGCAGTTTAGAGATGCAGCGTAAATTGCCATGAGAGCATACCTCGGGTAAAATGTATTCACCTTTCACAGTGCGGGTTAATCAGGAAGTCACACCCGACGTCACTAAGTTACTCCTGAAGTTACCTCGATAAGCCAGTCACCTCGCTATGTAGTATACCTCAGGGTGACAGGAGTAGATAAAACACGGCAAACTCACGGCTCGTCAGGCCTATCAGCGCATAGCCTAAGGTGTGTACTATGGTTTATTTAACTAATTACTATCGATGTTCATTTAATATAGCCTACAGTTGTTCTGTAAAAAATGTGCCGTTATTGAGGTGGCAAAAAAAAACTAAATTCAAATGCGGTAAAAGTTTATACTTCACTCATTTACTGGATTGTTTTTCCTGTGATGTTTCCAAACCATTAGGCTTAGAGCAAATGGTAATTAGCCCCTAGCTAAGCGTGAAGTTGCCCCCCCACCCAAACTTCTGCAAAATAGGCTCAATCGTTTGTGCTGGTTTGTGCCGTTAAAATGTTTGTTTGTGCTGCTAGCATTTTATAGATATTAAAGAATATTTTATATTCAAATGACAGGCATATCGTAACTCCGCGGTTCACGTGTGCGTATTGAACCGTAGGGGGCGTACCGAACGGTTTGATAACATACCGTGTAACGTTGCATCCCTACAATAAATATACAGGTGCTGGTCATATAATTAGAATATCATCAAAAAGTTGATTTATTTCAGTAATTCCATTCAAAAAGTGAAACTTGTATAATGTAAACATTCATTCCACACAGACTGATATATTTCAAGTGTTTATTTCTTTTAGTTTTGATGATTATAACTGACAACTAATGAAAACCCCAAATCAGTACCTCAGAAAATTAGAATATTGTGAAAAGGTTCAATACTGAAGACACCTGGTGCCACACTCTAATCAGCTAATTAACTCAAAACACCTCCAAAGGCCTTTAAATGGTCTCTCAGTCTAGTTCTGTAGGCTACACAATCATGGAGAAGACTGCTGACTTGACAGCTGTCCAAAAGACGACCATTGACACCTTGCACAAGCAGGGCAAGACACAAAAGGTCATTGCTAAAGAGGCTGGCTGTTCACAGAGCTCTGTGTCCAAGCACATTAATAGAGAGGCGAAGGGAAGGAAAAGATGTGGTAGAAAAAAGTGTACAAGCAATAGGGATAGTCGCACCCTGGAGAGGATTGTGAAACAAAACCCATTCAAAAATTTGGGGGAGATTCACAGAGTGGACTGCAGCTGGAGTCAGTGCTTCAAGAACCACCGTATGCAAGACATGGGTTTCAGCTGTCGCATTCCTTGTGTCACGCCACTCTTGAACAAGACACAGCGTCAGAAGCGTCTCGCCTGGGCTAAAGATAAAAAGGACTGGACTGCTGCTGAGTGGTCCAAAGTTATGTTCTCTGATGAAAGTAAATTTTGCATTTCCTTTGGAAATCAAGGTCCCAGAGTCTGGAGGAAGAGAGGAGAGGCACAGAATCCACGTTGCTTGAAGTCCAGTGTAAAGTTTCCACAGTCAGTGATGGTTTGGGGTGCCATGTCATCTGCTGGTGTTGGTC